>JAFVLL020008866.1:0-14033 GCA_021397915.2 Tor tambroides
TAGAAAAAGTCTTAGATCTTTGAGTTCAGCTCATGAAAAATGGGGGCAAAAACAAAAGTGTTGCGTTTATAATTTTGTTCAGTGTATATATATTTTTTCGTGCACGTGAATTAGGTTTCATGAATGTGAATTGGGATACGCATGTGTGCATCATGTCTTTTGCATGCATTATTACTGAGATCAATCTAGCTCCATAGTGTCCTGTAATTAGCATCACATGTGTCTTCAAACTTGTAATCAGTCAGTCTGCCTATTTAAAAGGTGAAAAGTACTCACTGTGCTTTTTGGTATCATGGTGTTCAACACACTGAACATGGGCCACAGAAAGCTAAGGAGAGAGTTGTCTCAAGAGATTAGAAATAAAATTATAGACATGCATGTTAAAGGTAAAGGCTATAAGACCATCTTCAAGCAGTATGATGCTCCTGTGACTACAGTTGCACATATTATTCAGAAGTTTAAGGTCCACAGAGCTTCTGGGAGAATGTCCTTTGGACAGATGAGACAAAACTGGAGCTTTTTGGCAAGTTACATCAGCTCTGTGTTCACATATGCAAAAATGAAGCATACAAAGAAAAGAACACTGTACCTACTGTGAAACACGGAGGAGGCTTGGTTATGTTCTGGGGCTGCTTTGCTGCATCTGGCACAGGGTGTTTTGAATCTGTGCATGGTACAATGAAATCTCAAGACTATCAAGGCATTCTGGAGCGAAATGTGCTGCTCAGTGTCAGAAAGCTTGGTCTCAGTCACAGATCATGGGTCCTCCAACAGGATAATGACCCAAAAGACAGCTAAAAACACCCAAGAATGGCTAAGAACAAAACATTTGGACTATTTTGAAATTACCTTCTATAAGCCCTGATCTAGATCCTATTAAACATCTGTGGAAAGAGCCAAAACATGCAGTCTGGAGAAGGCACCCTTCAAACCTGGGACAGCTAGAGCTGTTTGCTCATGAGGAATGGGCCGAAATACCTGTCAATAGGTGCAGAAGTCTCATTGAGAGTTACAGAAATCGCTTGATTGCAATGATTGCCTCAAAAGGTTGTGCAACAAAATATTAAGTTAAAGTCGGCATGAAATCAAAATGGACTTTATTTACTTTACTATCGCACATTGCTAGTCTTGATGTTAACAATTAATCCGTGCAAGTTAATCCACTGAAAAAATTGTCTTGGTAATCTTTAATCAAAATCTGAACATGTACTTCCGCTCTGGAATGGTGTTCCTTTTTTGATGACGTCAGATTGACGGCTTGGGGAGAATATCCTTAAACACCCTCCTCCGACCGTTAGGTTTCTATGAGTGAGAGATGAGAGGAGGAGTGCTAAAATAAAGTCCTGCCCTCTATTCAATATTCCGTTTCTGCTGGAAACACGTCACTACACTGAAATAAAGTCGGCAGCAACTTCCGGTTCACCCGGACTTTAAGGGTACCATCATTTTTGTCCAGGTCAGTTTCATTAGTTTGTTTTTTAAAATCCTTCTTTTGAACCACAATTTAAAAGCAATGTCTGATTTGTATTACTTAATTTTCAGTAAATTTTTATTTATTATTATATTTACAGAAAATGACAACTGGTCAAAATAATAATAAAAAAAAACATGCATCTCCAATAATGCTAAGAAAACAAGTTCATAATCATTTAAAAAAAACACCTGATTTTCAATCACTCCTTTCATGCATCTTGGCATGCTCTCCACCAGTCTTTCACATTGCTGTTGGGTGACTTTATGCCAATCCTGGTGTAAAAATTGCAAGCAGCTCGGCTTTGATGGATATTGACCATCCATCTTCCTCTTGATCACATTCCAAAGGGGTTCAGGTCTGGAGATGGCCCTTCATCCACACCTTGATTGACCTGGCTGGGTGGCATAGAGCATTGTTCCACTGTAAAAACTAATCCTTAGAGTTGGGAAACATTGTCAGAGAAGTAGGAAGCAAGTTTTCTTCACAAAGGCGATTGTGCTCGATTCCAGCTTTGCTGAGGTACCCCCAGATCATCACCGATCCTTCACCAGATTTCACAGTGGGTGCAAGACACTGAGGCTTGTAGGCCTCACCTGGTCTCCATAACCATTAGATGACCAAGTGTTGGGCAAAGCTGATAACTGGACTCATCACAGAAGATGACCTTACTCTAGCCGTCTACAGTCCATTATTTACGGTCTTTTGCAAACCTCAGTCTGGCTCTTCTTCTGGCTTCTTCTCACTGATGAATGGTGTTTTTTCTAGCGTTGCATGACTTCAGCCCTGCCCCTAGGAGCTTGTTTCAAACCATCCTTGCCGTGCACTTCACCCCATGCCATTTTTTGTAGGTCTCTTGATGTCATCCTAGTTGTTGAGTGGCATTCGAATGAGTTGGCGGTCATTCCGGTCAGTGGAGAATCATATTTAAAAGTCATTTTCAGATCTTTGCCTGTCTGTAGCTTTGTTGTTTTTGTCCCCAATGTCTGCAGCTTGACCTCCTTCTCATTAACTGCTGTCTTTGAAATTTTAAGGATGGAAGCATCCTGACACTCACTGTATCCCTCTGCAAGTAACGCCATAATTGAACTCCTCTTCTTTTCAAATCTTGTTCATTCAAATCTAGTTATTTTTTTCATTCCAATTACTACTGAGGTACTACTAACACTGTTTTTGCCATCCAGCTGGTCCTATTACAAGAGGATAGTGATGACCACAGCAGCGGTTTTTATACTTTTCCTTGTTAAATAAGATTTGGTTGAGGTGATCACCTAATCAGCACTTCATTAAGCAGAATGAGGTGTGCCTGTGTTGGAATTCAACAGACACTGGAATGGAATGGCTGCCATACATGTAGAGATGCTCATTTAAAATTTGGAGTGGTCTCTTTAATTTTTTCCAGAGCTGTGTGTGTGTGTGTGTGTGTGTGTGTGTGTGCACGTGTGTGTGTATAAGCAATATCACACTCGTAGACATGAGATATGGCTGTATATCAGCACGGCTGTGATTCGGCCGTAGTAATCACAGCCTGCCGATATACAACCATATCTCATGTATACGAGTGTGATATTGCATTTATACAACAGTTCGACGGCATGAGTGTGTAAATACATAAAAAATAACAATGAAGTGTCTTTAAAAGCCCTCTTTTGTGCAGAACTACTTCCTTCCGCCACGGATTCAAATCCATAGTTGACAGTTTAACAGCTGAGCCCAAGCCTCCATTACTAATTCCAAAACGTCACTTTAGAACTAATAATGAAGGAACGTTGAGTTGCTTCATTAAAAGCTTATTGTATTACTGTAGAAAAAGCAGTGTATTATGTATAGAGTATTATGTGTAACAGGGCGAATGAGACAAGAGACGTGTGGATCCATTTGCAAGCTTTATTAAACAGAGACGTGGTCAAAAACACAGGCAGGGTCCAAACACCAGTAAACAGGTATGGCAAGGGCAAAACACAAGAATAGTCCAGTGAACAGACGGGGTTGATCGGCGGCAAACATAATCCAGGGGGGCAAAACAAAGAGAGATAATCCAAATGGTCAGTAATAATCCAGGCAGGGGCAAACAGAGTCCAAACGACAAGGCGATGGTAAAATCCAAGGCAGGCTATAAACTTAAGGAAAAAAGTAAACTAAACTAAACTTTAACACGGAATGGCTCGGTAAAGCAGCTATCTCTAGGAGAGTGATAAACGCAGAACAATACTCGGCGATCGGAACGAGGAAGTCCAGGGCTTATAAAGCGTGTCTGATTGGTACCAGATGTGAGTGTGTAATCAGTGCAATGGATGATGGGAACTGTAGTCTGGAGTGACATGTAACAGTCTGTGTAGTGTGAGAGTCAATGTAACGGAAGAGCGACCTCTGGTGACAAGCAGATGGAAGTCCATGGAGCGGATTCCAGACGCTTTAAACATTACACAATCCAGGAGGGCAGTGGAGCGGAGCCGGAATAGGGGGAGGGACGGAGGGCCAGGTCCATATAAAGGTGTAAGACCTTGGGACTGAGGCAGGACCGGCAAAACAGGGGACCATGATGGGGCCGGCAGAACGGGTGGAGCTGAGGACCACCACAGCAGAGCAGACAGGTCCGAGGATCCCCACGGCAGAGCAGAAGACCACCAGAGCAGGACAGAAGACCACCAGAGCAGGGCAGAAGACCACCAGGCTGGAGCAGACGGAGCAGAAGACCACCAGAGCGGGACAGAAGACCACCAGGGAAGACCAGGCGAATCAGGGAACCCTGGCAGAAACTGGGACCTAGGAAAAACCGAGACACAAGAGACAGGCAGAGCATTCACAGCAGCAAGGATCGAAGCAGGAAACACAAAAAGTTCCTCGATATGCTCACTGACTGAAACTGGACAGGCAGGAAGTTCGTAAACATGCTCACTGACTGAAATAGACACATTTTGGATAACATAACAGGCTGACAGTTTATGCGTGATCCCTTTGGCAGTGACAGGGCCACCGGGGCAAAGATGGGGTGCATCGATAGTCTCTGATCTCATGACAGACGGGATTGAGCGTTCAGAGCCGGGTTCCCTGGATGTGACAGACAGTTCAAGCTCTGAGACATTTGGGGAAATTGGACAGACTGATAGTTCGTAATTCAGCTCACAGACTGAATCCAGCAGAACAGACACTTTGAAACCAGACACACTTGGCAAGACTAAACAGACAGATGATTCAACATTAAGCTCATGGACTGAACTGGTAGACATTTCATTAACAAAATCTGAAACTGGACAAGCTAACAGTTCATACACGGGGTCATTGGCGGAAACTGGACAGACAGGAGCATCATCATCAGACACATTGACACACAATTCAGAATCACGAGCATTGATTGGAGCTGGACTGGCTAGACAGACAGACGGTTCAAAATCAACTGTATTGGCTGAAGTAGAACTGGTAGGTAGCTCAAAACCAAGGGCATAGACAGAAGCTGAAGCAGACAGTTCAATGACAGAAACTCGACAGGAAGATAAATCACACTCAGGCTCATTAATTAACATAGAACAGACAGATGGCTCATTTTCAGGCTTATTGGTCGAAACTGGACACACAGATAGCTCAGGAATAAACTCATTGACTGGAAATGGACAGACAGACTGTTCACTAATGGTCTCTTTGGCAATGACAGGGTTAACAGGGCATACAGAAAGTTCATTTAAGATTTCCATAGCAGTGATAGGTAGGGATGAGAGTTCCTGAACGGCCCTTGTAGCCATAGCAAAACAGTCAGGAAGTTCACAGACAGCATCCTTGGGAGTGACAGACAAGGCTAATAGTTCAGAGGCAGCCTCCTCGGCTGGGTCGGGACAGGACAATAGTTCATAATTGGCCTCCATGGCCGGTTCAGAGCAAGGCAGGGGTTCGCAGGCGGCCTTCATAGCTGTGACAGGACAGACTGTAGGTTCACAGACGGCCTCCTTAGCCGTGACAGGACAGGACGAGAGATCATAGACGGCCTCCATAGCCATGACAGGACAGACTGAAGGTTCGCAGACGGCCTCCTTAGGCGTGACAGGACAGGACGAGTATTCGCAGATGGCCTCCATAGCCATGACAGGACAGGACGAGGATTCGCAGATGGCCTCCTTGGCCAGGACAGGACAGGACGAGAGTTCATAAGTGGGTAACACTGACACCTCCAGAGGTTCTGCAGCAGATGCCGCCACCTCTGGAGGTTCTACAGTAGTAACCTCAGGATACAGGGAGAGTTCAGCAACGGTTCCTTCGACCGTGACATGACAGGCTGAAAGTGTATTGCTGGGCGCCACCACCACACAAGGAGCTGAAGCGAGTACAGCCGCTTCGGGAGGTTCTGCAGCATCTGCTGCCACCTCTGGAGAAACTGCAGTGGGCACCATCACTTCGGGGAACACAGCTGCGAGTACCACTACCTCAGGAGGTTCTGCAGCGTCAGCCGCCACCTCTGGAGACATCATAGTGGACGCCACCGCCTCTGTGGTGGTGTATGCAGCCCAAACACACCAAAAAATGAACCCCATCATGGGAAGCACTTCAGCACTTGACTGGACTCATGATGATCAACTGTGACTTGACTCACGAAGATCAACTGTGACTTGACTGGACTCACAAAGATCAACTGTGACTCGACATGACTCACGAAGATCAGCTGTGACTTGACTTGGCTCATGAAGATCAGCTGTGACTTGACTCATGAATGGCAGCAATGACATGACGGGTTGTTATGGCCGCCATTTTGTGAACGGCCTCTGCTGTCGCCGCCATTATGTGAGCACGTTCCAGTGCGGCCGCCATTTCACGAGCGGGTTGAGTCACCGGAGTAGCGATCAGTACACTTGAATGTCCCGGAGCTTGTGGTTGACTAAACTCAGCAGCCACCATTACAGGCATAGATGCGGTGTCGCGTTCTTCCTCCGCAACACCCACAGTAAACAAAGAGCCAACAGTCAATAAAGCATAATCCAAAAACTAACTTAGTGACGAAAGCGGACCCTCGTGAATGAGCTTAGATTTCAGCGGCGGATTAACGCCCTCACAGAAAAAGTCTATGAACACACAGTCAGGCAAATCATAATAATTAGTGATCTCTAAATACTCCTGAATATAGCTCTTGAGCGATCGAGTGCCCTGCTTGAGAGCTAATTACAGTCTTGCTGTGTCCATACCTGGCCAGTATCCATTTCAAAAGCCGCTAGATCCTTGTGTGGCCGAGTATTCTGTTACGGGGTGAACGAGACGAGAGACGTGCGGATTCATTTGCAAGCTTTATTAAACAGAGACATGGTCAAAAACACAGGCAGGGTCCAAACACCAGCAAACAGGTATGGCAAGGGCAAAACACAAGAATAGTCCAGTGAACAGACGGGTCGATCGGCGGCGAACATAATCCAGGGGGGCAAAACAAAGAGAGATAATCCAAATGCACAGTAATAGTCCAGGCAGGGGCAAACAGAGTCCAAACGACAAGGCGAGGGAAAAATCCAAGGCAGGCTGTAAATTAAAGGAAAAAGTAGACTAAACTAAACTTTAACACGGAATGGCTCGGTAAAGCAGCTATCTCTAGGAGAGAGATAAACGCAGAACTATACTCAAGACTAAACTGAAACACGTGAAACACGGAATGGCTCAGTAAAGCAGCTATCACTAGGTGAGTGATAAACGCAGAACAATACTCAGTGACCTGAACGAGGAAGTCCAGGGCTTATAAAGCGTGTCTGATTGGTAGCAGATGTGAGTGTGTAATTAGTGCAATGGATGATGGGAACTGTAGTCCGGAGTGACATGTAACAGTCTGTGTAGTGTGAGAGTCAATATAACGGAAGAGCGACCTCTGGTGGCAAGCGGATGGAAGTCCATGGACTGGATTCGTGACATTATGAGAGAGAGATTGACTCGGCGAGTGTGATTACCTGCATCTGATCAAGTACTCATTCTTCAGATCAATCTCATATTCTCATTAAAACATTAGTTTGAATGTCCTATAGGCTCGTACTATCCTTACATCTGTTAAGGGTTATTCCTGAAAACAGCACTGCTCAGTGCATTGGTTGGCTGCGTACAAACTTTTTGAAAGAAAAAATAACTTCCTTGTTCAAAACTTCACTTTAAGCCCTAAACACACTGCACAATTTTAGGCTGTCCCAGACAAAAGATTGGCATCGAGAAACAATCGTGGAAATTTCTGTGATCGTGATCTTGTGACCAAAGATAGCCAGCATGCTGATGACGTTTTATTCTTTTATAGTAACAAGCGTCGTAGCGTACAAGTCAATAGGTGTCATCATCATACAGTCTACACATGTCGTAGCCAAGTTTATTAGATCCATGTCGCACAGTGTGCAGTGATCTTATAGGATTGCTAAAATCGTGCAGTGTGTTTTGGGCTTCATCATTTTTTTCAATTTAAAAGTCTTTACTGCTGACTCGTAAAACAGTCTCTTGTCGCCATCTAATGGCGGAACAATGTAACTAAAATCACCATCATGAACACACGCACACACACACACACACACACACACACAGTTTCAACAACAACAGCCATCATAAATTTGTTAGGCAATTCAGTCAAAAGTACAAGGCAGTGCTCTCATATACAGCATTGAATTTAACATGGTGAGATTTTGCCAAAACTATTTGCCCTGGAACAAATAATATATTAATGAGACCAAAGACTGTCCATTAGATTTACCCAAAATGAAATATATCTCATGTTTAACCACTATAGAGACATCAGAGCCAGCGGTAAATTCCAGAAGACCTGGCTGAGGTGAGGCGCTCTTGGCGGGTTTATGAGCACTGAATGGCCGCTGACATCCTGGAGCTCACATCTCCGAAAACGTTTAAGCAAATTTTCAAATAAACGTTATCTTTATTAACAGACCACATATCTGAAGTCCAAACAAGTACATTCTCGCCTAAAAATCTCTTAAAACTACATTCTGTAACACAAAAACGGTATTATTCTTAAATTATAGTGGATTTGGGTGTCTGCCATGAAATACGGCAAGCGGAGTGATACATGATACAAACAGTTAAGTGGTTGCATTTTTTTTATGTTTGTGTGTGTGTAAGAATATATATATATATATATATTTGGAGAGATGCTGAAATCGCGTTTGGTCTCGTACTGCATCGCGTCCCTTGTCAGTGTCGGGCGCTTGCTTAGCAATTTGTTGCGATTAACAGGAAAGTGTGTGCAGCTGAATTGGAGTAGTGTTTTGTTAGATGGGTATAAAAAAGCTTAGTTTACCGCGGCAATGGCCAGTAGTGCTTGCCGTGCGTGTGAAGACCGAAGTGTAAAGACCATATCGACTCTACCGTGCGACTCCACCGGGCAGGGACACCGACAAAGGATATAAGTATCACATTTTATTTTTCCTCTTTCCTACTACTTGTTTCACTTCTGTTTCAGTTTTTTATAACCATTTCTTACTATGTGTAAGTAAGTTGTTGTTGTTGTTTTTAAAACGTGTGTTTGCTCAGTGTTGATGTCTGTATTGGTTGTTTATTAAGTTTTAGTTTTTATTTAATTTTAGTTATTTTAGTACTTCATACTACATGGAATGAAGTAATATATATATTGCACTTATTTTTATATGTATGTATATGTATATGTGTGTGGCTGTACATATGTCGTTTTTTTTTTTTGGTGTTTGGCTTAGTATGTTAGAAGCATTATTATACTCATACCTTTAGTTGTTTTAATATTTTAAATTGTTTTTACCTTTACTTTTTTTGTTTTCATTTAAATGGTTTTTGAAATGTTGTATGCATTTGTAATTTTTATTTAATTTCTTTGTTTTCTTAAATGTGTGTGTATATATAATATTTACAGAGTTTTGACTTTTAGTTTGTTACTTTTTATTATTTGTAAGTCGCTTTGGATAAAAGCATCTGCTAAATGACTAAAAGTAAAGTAAATATATATATATATATATATATAGGTGCATCTCAGAAAATTAAAATATGGTGAAAAAGTTCATTTTTTCTTGTAACTTATTTCAAAAAGTGAAACTTTCATATATTTTAGATTCATTACATGTAAAGTAAAAAACTTCAAAAGTTTTTTTTGTTTTAATTTTGATGATTAGAGCTTACAGCTAATGAAAGTCAAAAATCAGTATCTCAAAATATTAGAATATTTACATTTGAGTTTCAATAAATGACCATCCATACAGTATAAATTCTGGGTATCTCTTGTTCTTTGAAACCACAATAATGGGGAACATTGCTGACTTGGAAATGGTCCAGAAGACGATCATTGACACCCTCCACAAAGAGGGTAAGTCATAGAGGGTCATTACTGAAAGGGGTGGCTGTTCAAGGAGTGCTGTATCAAAGCATATTAAATGCAAAGTTGACTGGAAGAAATTGGGTTGGAAAATGTGCACAAGCAACAGGGATGACCGCAAGCTTGAGAATACTGTCAAGCAAAGCCGATTCAAACACTTGGGAGAGCTTCACAAGGAGTGAACTGAAGCTGGAGTCAGTGCATCAAGAGTCACCATGCTCAGACATCTTCAGGAAAATGGCTACCAAGCCACTTCTGAAACAGAAACATCGTCAGAAGCATCTTACCTGGGCTACGGAGAAAAAGAACTGGACTGTTGCTCAGTGGTCCAAAGTCCTCTTTTCAGATAAAAGTAAATTTTGCTTTTCATTTGGAAATCAAGGTCTGGAGTCTGGAGGAAGACTGGAGAGGCACAGAATCCAAGCTGCTTGAAGTCCAGTGTGAAGTTTCTGAAGTCAGGGATGATTTGGGGTGCCGTGACATCTGCTGGTGTTGGTCCATTGTGTTTTATTAAGTCCAAAGTCAATGCAGCCGTCTACCAGGAGATTTTAGAGCATGCTTTAAATGCTTTTAGAGCATGCTTTTTATGCTTCCATCTGCTGACAAGCTTTATGGAGATGCTGATTTCCTTTTCCAGCAGGACTTTAGTACCTGCCCACAGTGCCAAAACCACTTCCAAGTAGGGCTGGGCGATATATCTCATGCGATATGCATGCGCATCTCGTCAGTAAAGCCGGTTCCTTGATTGACGGTAAATCCCCATCACCTGTTTTCAAATGGAGCGGCGTTTAATACACGGAGCCGTAGATCACTGAGAAGCTACGCAATATCGCGTTCATTGTGAAGGCGATTCATCTGCGATAATGAACGCGATGTTGCGTAGCTTCTCAGTGATCTGGATCTACGGCTCCGTGTGTCATACGCCAGCTCCATTTGAAACAGGTGATGGGATTTGCACGCTAATCCGAGGAGACCGGCTGCTGGCGGAGATCATGCATGCCTCAGATAATGCGCCCAGCCCTACTTCCAAGTGCTTTGCTGACCATGATATTACTGTGCTTGATTGGCCAGCCAACATGCCTGACCTGAACCCCATATGGAATCTATGGGATATTTTCAAGAGAAAGATGAGAAACAGTCGATCCAACAATCCAGACAAGCTGAAGGCTCAATAGTGCCTCAGCAGTGCCACAGGCTGATCGCTTCCATGCCACACCTCACTGATGCTGGAATATGTGCTAAAGGAGCCCCGACCAAGTATTGAGTGCATAAATGAACATACTTTAAAGAACTTTTTTTTTTTTTTTTTCTCTGTTTTGCAAATCCTTTTTTTGATTGATCTTAGGAAATATTCTAATATTTCGAGATACTGATTTTTGACTTTCATTAGCTGTAAGCTCTAATAATCAAAATTAAAACAAAAAAACTTTTGAAGTGTTTTACTTTACATGTAATGACTCTAAAATATATGAAAGTTTCACTTTTTGAAATAAGTTACAAGAAAAAATGATCTTTTTCATCATATTCTAATTTTCTGAGATGCACCTGTATAGGGCTCGAATTGAGGGGGGATGCAGGGGATGGCATCCCCCTGGTAGAAAATAATTACAAAAAGCATCCCCTCTGTAAAACCACCATGCCCACTTACCATCCCCTTTGCTTTATTAATTTTGTGTATTACGTAAAGCTTATCATGCATATGAAATGTTAAAATTCTCTATTTATGATCCTTTACGAACTAAATAATGGCGATTGGCCAATCAGAACTTGGTACTGTAACAAGCAGAAGAAATTTCGTCATTTTTCGTGCAAAATGGTTCAAGCGCAACTTTTGAAGTTCTTTAAAAAGAAGACAACAGAAGGTATGATTTTTCCTTGATTAGAATTTAAAGACATTCTCCTGACATAATGTATGTGTGACTGTGAGGGACTGAGAGATGATAGGAGAGCTGATATTATACAACTTTGAGGGGAAAAAAAAACACGTCTTGAGAGTCCAAAAGCGTTCACTGCGAAATGAAGCCCATTAGAATACAGTTAGAATGCCCTTATAATTCCAGCAATGAAACAAAAAAATACCCATGTATGAGTCATTTATTAAAACAGGGACTTGCTGCCACCTACTGGCAGTTTTATTGTCATATTTATTTATCCATGACAGACCTAAACCAGCCAAAGTGCACAAAAACACATTCAGCAAAATATTGTTTAATTATCAATACTGACCAAAATTCCTCTATTTCAGGCCCCAGAAGAAAAAAAAACAAACTTATAAATAATAGTTCATTTAATATGGCTAATTTTTCATTAAATAGAAATCTCTTTAAAAATAAGACCAATTTTGTAATCGTGTAAAATTAGTCATAGTTTAGCCCCCATCCGCCCAACCACACCATCCCCCTTGAAATTGTTTTTACAATTCGACCACTGTATATAATCGCGTTTGGTCTGGTTCTGTATGGCGTATCTTGTCAGTGTCTGCGCTTGCTTGGCCATTTGTTGTGGAAAACAATTAGAAAAGTGTGTTCAAGCGCCAGCAGAAAACAGTGTAAAGAAATACTCTTTGAAAGAAGCAGTCTTTATCAGCAGAAGTTAAAAGCAGCTCCTAAGTGTATTTACTTGTCTCATTAGTGTTTAGCGCAGTTGTTGCTAGGAAACGCTTGTTTTGTTTACTGTGTGGAGACGTGCTGATATCGCGTTTGGTCTCCTTCTGTGTGGTGTATCTTGTCAGTGTCTGCGCTTGCTTGGCCATTTGTTGTGGAAAAAAAATAAGGAAAGTGTGTCCAGCTGAATTCAATTAGTATTCTGTTAGACGGGTATAAAAAAGCTTAGTTTACCGCGGCAGAGTGTAAAGACCATCGACTCTACCGTGCGACTCCACCGGGCAGGGACACCGGCAAAGTATATATGTAGGGGGGTGCGCTGGGCACAAAGTAACACGGGGTTAGTTGTAACACACCTGGTTTAAATATTTCCACACATGGTAGCACAACCAAATTTACAGTATTTACTAGTTACCATATCAACATTATATAGAGAAAAAAAGTGCGCCAAAATTCAAAAGTCTTTTGAAGATATCGCGGAACATTTATTTTACCATAGTAAAATTATATTTCTGGCTTAAGTAAATTTTTCATCTCAGTTTTTATTACTCATTTAAAATGAGACAAATCTGCTATTATTTTAATCTCCAAATCTGTTATTTATCAGTTTAAATTATTTTTTAATGCTTCAATAACTAGCAGAAGACACTAGCTGGTTTTAAATTCCAGTTGCGCAGATGAGGTAACACTGCGTTACAATGTGCGCTGCCATGCTATTCTATGACATTAGCGATGTAATTCACACTATTTACTTTAATACATTTTAATGAGAAACGACGAGAAACATGTGAATAAAGACTGACAGTCAATGTTTAATGTTCAGAAATTATTTCAAGACATGTAAAGCATTTTGGCCCGTTTATGTGGGCGATCCCAAGCATGGTTGCAAAGTGTTCATTGTCAAACTCAAAAATCAGATTATTTTTAATTCTTAAAAATCGCCATTATTTTATTTGAAATAAATAATTATTTTGTTTTATTGACAAAATAGTTTAATTTATCTTGTAAATTTTTGTCATGAGATCAGATAACATTTTAAGCTGTCATATGGTCATGTTACAACGTGCCCCTCAGATGTTACAATGTACCCCACCTATGAGGCATGTTGTCACATTTCACTTCCAATTTTTGAGGGTAAATAAAGAAAAATGTATACACTGTAATTATGAAACAAAGCGACATTTGTACTAGACAAGTGTGAAATTACTGTGGATAAAAAATTATACTCTGAACCCCATGTGGATTTACACAATTTGACAAAGTCAAAAAGTGTTACTTTGTGCCCCGCTCTCCCCCTATCACTTTTTATTTCTCCTCTTTTCTACTACTTGTTTCACTTCTGTTTCAGTTTTTATAACCATTTCTTACTATATGTAAGTTGTTGTTTTTTAGCATGTGTGTTTGGCAGTGTCATTTCTTAGGATTACTGATAAACTACTGTCATGATTTGTATTTGTTATCTATTTAATTTTAGTTAAATTATGTCTGAATTTATTATGTCTGTATAGGTCTTTTTTAAGTTTTAGTTTTATTTAATTTGAGTTATTTTAATACTTCAACAAACTAAATGGAAATGAAATAATATATAGCCTGTATTGAATTTCTAAATGTATATATATATATATATATATATATATGTGTGTGTGTGTGTGTGTGTGGGTGTACA
>JAFVLL020008870.1:0-14609 GCA_021397915.2 Tor tambroides
AGGAATACATGAGGGCAAGGGAAGCATGACACAAACAGGAACCATAACTAAACTTCAAAATAAAAGACATGAAAACAAGAACATGAAACAAACCCAACAACAGACTTTACACTATGCTGATTGGATGCCTAGCATTACTATTTTTTTCTTTGTGTGTGTGTGTGTGTGGCAAAAAGTGTATAAGTATATAAATGTTACAATATAAACTATATATAACTTGACTGTCTACAGTTGTAAATCAGAAAGACAGTTTTAAGTATAGTATAGAGTATAGACAAAAAAAAGCAAGAAAAAAAGCAATCTAGATATTAACGTCACCTGTAGGAACACACACATGTACACTCCTCTAAAAACATTGTTAATCTGTTTTACTAACACATCAATACATATACCTACATCTACATGAGAGAGCAAGCCACCATTAAATGAATACAAGAGATGGTCCAGAATGATCCATTTTTGTATGTGAGTGTATGAATGGATGTATATTTGTGTGTGTATGGACGGATGTATATACATATGTATATCTTTTTTATTATGTGGTGTAGAATTATTGAATATGTTTTGAATGTCTGTTTTTATATCTCTTGAGTACTTTGTATTTGTTTTTTTTTTCTTGAAATTTTATCTTTCAATGTACTTTCTGCAATAATGTGTAACACTTTAGAATACTGTTCCATAATTAATGAATAACTACACAAGAACACATGAGTAACACAATATTAGCACTCTAGTAACTACTAGTAACTAACAAGAAACTCTGATTAATGAATTAGTAAGTGATGGTGCTTAGTCAAATGTGGTAGTTCACTATTAGCTAATCAGTAACTACTATATTTTCATACCTTCTTAAGACCTACTAAGAATTACTGTGTACAGGTTCATAATTAATATGAATAATACATAATGTATAATTAATTCTAAAGTAAAGGTCATGGTAACCCAGTAGTAATGACTCAAGTATTACGAAATTCCTCATAAGAAATTACTAATTACTTGGATCAGTATTCTAAAGTGAATGACATGATAACTCTCTAGTAATGACTGAAATCATTGTAAGCTTTTGAGAGTTTTGTAAAGTATTGGATAGTAACTATTCAGGTGGTATTACATCTTTCTAAAGGAATTACTCATTTTTTGGATCAGTTTTCTAAAGTGAAGATCATGATAACTCCCTATAATTACTGAAGTCATTGTAAACCTTTGAGGTTTTTGTAAGGTTTTGGTTGGTAATTCATTTTGCTAGATTTGGTAACACTTAGATCATTACTAATGGGTTACCGTGATCTTCACTTTAGAATATTGATCCAAATAATTAGTAATTTCTTCAGAAGGATGTAGTAACATATGAGTCATTCCTATCCAAAACCTTACATATGCCTCAAAAGCTTACAATGACATCAGTAAATATTAGGGAGTTATGATGCTTTTCGCTTTAGAACACTGATCCAAGTAATTAGTAGTTCCTTTAGAAGGATTTGGTAATTCTTGAGTTATTACAAGTGGGTTACCATGACCTTCATTTTAGAATTAATTATACATTATGCATAATTCACATTAATTATGAACCTGTATACAGTAATACTTAGTAGTTCTCCAGGATATATATATATATATATATATATATATATATATAGTAGTTATTGATTAGCTAATAGTGAACTACCAGTTTCAACTGAGAGCTATTACTTACTAAATCATTAATCAGTTTCTTGTTAAGTAATAGTAGTTACTACAGTGTTAATAGTGCATTAGTCACTTGTTCGTGTGTAGTTATTCATTAACGAAGGAACAGTATTCTAAAGTGTTACCCAATAATTCAATCTCAGTATAGCTAAGCAGAAAAGCAAATGAACTTAAAACTTCATTTTTTTACTTTAAATGCAGGCTCCTTCTTAGGGTTGCTCCCATTCCAGTTTCTAGTCTTATAAAAATAATTCATTCAATGTAAATACTCAAAAAATGTATTTGTCTAATTTATTTTTGCGCCCATTTCTCAACTGCAATACAAACACTACTGTGGCGTTTAAATGGCGTTACTGACAGCACACAATTGACAATGAAATTATCACTCTCTATTGTGGTCTGGTCAAACAGAACATTTACTTGCATTTGGCACAAATAGCATGTGTTAATTTTGTGCCCTGGTTTGTTTTGGGAACACAAACATCTCGCCCCTGGTTATTCATTTTCTCTTTATTGGAAGACATTGCAAAGGGCTGGTTGATATGGCCAAAATATTATACAACAGTTCTTTCTGGTCCTCAAATCTGATTGGCTGATAAGAGTGCGATATTAGAGTGATATCAGAACTCCAACAACCATTTCACCTTTTGTAATCATATCACTCTACTTGCGGTACTTCTTACAGCAAGTGCCATAGTGGACACCTAAATCCAGTATCATTTTATAAATATTACTGTTTTTGCAGTTTTTGGTTTAATGCAGTTTGTTAATAAAGATAACGTCTATTTGAAAATTTGCTTTGACGTTTTCGGATATGTGAGCTCCAGATCATCTGCGCTCATGAAGCTGTCCGGGAGTGCCTCATCTCGGCCAGATCTTCTGGAATTTACCACTGGCTCAGATGTCTCTGTTGTGGTTAAACATGAGATCTAATTTGTTTTGGGTACAACCCGAATTCCGGAAATGTTGGAAAGTTTTTTAAAATTTGAATAAAATGAAAACTAAAAGAATTTTAAATCACATGATCCAATATTTTATTCACAATAGAACACAGATAACATAACAAATGTTTAAACTGAGAAATTTTACAATTTTATGCACAAAATGAGCTCATTTCAAATTTGACGCCTGCTACAGGTCTCAAAATAGTTGGGACGGGGGCATGTTTCCCATGGTGTAGCATCTCCTCTTTTCAAAACAGTTTGAAGACGTCTGGGCATCAAGGTTATGAGTTTTTGGAGTTTTGGTGTTGGAATTTGGTCCCATTCTTGCCTGATATAGGTTTCCAGCTGCTGAAGAGTTCATGGTTGTCTTTGACGTATTTTTTGTTTAATGATACGCCATATGTTCTCTACAGTTGAAAGAACTGGACTGCAGGCAGGCCAATTCAGCACCCGGACTCTTCTACTGCGAAGCCATGCTGTTGTAATGTAGTTTTGGGTTTTGAATTGTCCTGCTGAAATACACAAAGCCTTCCCTGAAAGAGACGTCATCTGGAGGGGAGCATATGTTGCTCTAAAACCTTTGTATACCTTTCAGCATTCATAGTGCCTTCCAAAACATGCAAGCTGCCCATACCGTATGCATTTATGCACCCCCATACCATCAGAGATGCTGGCTTTTGAACTGAACGCTGATAACACGCTGGAAGCTCTCCTTTCTCTTTTTGCCCAGAGGAAACGGCGTCTGTGATTTCCAACAAGAATGTCAAATTTGGACTCGTCTGACCATAGAACACTTTTCCACTCTGAAACAGTCCATTTTAAATGAGCCTTGGCCTACAGGACATGACGGCGCTTCTGGACCATGTTCACATATGGCTTCCTTTTTGCATGACAGAGCTTTAGTTGGCATCTGCAGATGGAACGGTGGATTGAGTTTACTGACAGTGGTTTCTGGAAGTATTCCTGGGCCCATTTAGTAATGTCAATGACAGAATCATGCCGATGAGTAATGCAGTGTTGTCTGATGGTCCGAAGACCACGGGCATCCAACAAAGGTCTTCGGCCTTGTCCCTTATGCACAGAGATTTCTCCAGTTTCTCTGAATCTTTTGAAGATATTATGCACTGTAGATGATGAGATTTGCAAAGCCTTTGTAATTTGACACTGAGGAACATTGTTTTTAAAGTATTCCACAATCTTTTTATGCACTGTTTCACAGATTGGAGAGCCTCTGCCCATCTTTACTTCTGAGAGACTCTGTCTCTCTAAGACATCCCTTTTATAGCTAATCATGTTACACCTGATGTCAATTAACTTAATTAGTTGCTAGATGTTCTCCCAGCTGAATCTTTTCAAAATTTCTTGCTTTTTCAGCCCTTTGTTGTCCCCATGCCAACTTTTTTGAGACCTGTAGCAGGCATCAAATTGTTATGTTCTCTATGTACTATTGTGAATAAAATATTGGCTCATGTGATTTGAAAGTCTTTTTTCGAGTTTTCATTTTGTTCAAATTTAAAAAAACGTCCCAACATTTCCGGAATTCGGGTTGTAAATCTAACGGGCAGTCTTTGGTCTCATTAATCTATTATTTGTTCCAGAGAAGATAGTTTTGGCAAAATCCCTTGTTTATGTAAATTCAATGTTGTATATCAGAGCGCTGCCTTTGTACTTTTGACTGAACTGCCTAGCAACTTTTATAATGGCTGTTGTTGTTTATTAAATATTATTATTCAATACATAATATTTTATATATTTTTTTAATATAAATAATAGTAATATTTAATAATAGTGTTTAGCATTGAGAAACGATCTGTGTTCCTGATTCATTTTAGTTTCATTGTTCCACCATTAGATGATGACAAGAGACTGTTTTTATGAGTGAGTCAGCATTAAAGACTTTATACTGAAAAATAAACACAAAAGGAAGTTATTTTTAGTTTCAACAACAGACTGATGCAGCGAACAAACGCACTGAGCAGCGCTGTCACCAGAAATCACCCTTAAGCCCAAAACACACTGCACGATTTTAGCAATTCTATAAGATTACTGCATGTCACACTGGCTACAACATGTGTGTAGACTGTACGATGATGATACCTATTGACTCATAGTACGCTATGACGCACGTTGCTATAAAAGAAGTCAAGTCAAGTTGAGCTTTATTGTCATTCCGCTGCATGTGGGGACATACAGTGGAACGAAATGTCGTGCCTCTCAGGACCACGGTGCTACATAAATACAGACATACAACAATGAAGTAAAACACTATAAACTTATACACAACTAACTGTTATGGGAACGACGAGACGTGAGACGTGCGGATCCATTTGCGAAGCTTTATTATAAAACATGGTCATATTCAGGCAGGGTCAGTAAACAGCAAACAGGTATGGCAGGGGCAAAACACAGAGCAATCCGTAGAGCAAGCGTGGGTCGACGATCAGCAAACAACATCCAACAAGGGCTAGGCAGAGAGATAATCCAAGAATACGGGCAGTAATCCTAACGGGGTACAAGCAGTGTCCAAAGGGCTAGGCAAAGGGGTAAATCCAGAAACACGGGCAGGAATCAAACACGGGAAATCTAACAAGGGAACAGTGAACGCTTTGTAAGGTAGCAGGGCTAACAATACTCAGCGATAATACTGAGAAAGTCCATGGCTTAAGTAAGGTGTGTGATTGGGTGAGATAGTCCTCAGGTGTGAGCGTGATTAGTGAAATCAGCTGTGTGTCGTCAGTGCAAATGGATGATGGGAAACGCAGTCCAATGTAATGTGCCAGTGGTGTAGTGTATGAGTCAATGTGGTGAGCGAGTGACCTCTGGTGGCGAGTGAACAGAAGTGCATGGCCAGGATTCGTGACACTAACCTACTAACAGATTTTAACTATAAGTATACTATATATAAATGTTTACCCTATACAAACTAAAGATAAAAATATAAGAAATAAAAATAGGAAATACAAACTATACAGATGCTTCACATAAATACTGTACATGTGCAGAGAGAAACATTGTGAGTCAAGCAGCTGGCTGGGGAACAGTGCAAGATGATTTGTAGTGCATGAGCATGTAATCATGCATATATTGCTGAGTCTTTTGTAGGATTGTGTACACACAGCAGTGTGTGAAAGTGTCTAGTGTGCACAGAGGAGAGTGTGTTACTACAGGTGGTTTGTACAGGCCCACTCACCTGTGTGTAGCACACTTTGAATTGCCCAGAAAAGTTTCATACAGTTTTTTTCTTTGGTGTGGTAAGGTTGGGGGTGTGGGGGTGGTCCATGTTCCAGGAGGTAGGGGTTTGCATGGGGTTTCAGAGGGGGGTGGGGTGGTTTGAGTTCAGGGCTCTCACAGCCTGGGGGAAAAAGCTGTTGAGCAGTCTGGCGGAGCGGGCTCTGATGCTCCGGTACCGTCTTCCTGATGGTAGGAGCTGGAAGAGACTGTGGGAGGGATGGGTGGGGTCCTTCACGATGCTGTTGGTTTTGCTGGAGCATCGTGCAAGGAAAATGTCCAGGATGGATGGGAGAGGGGCACCGATGATCTTTGCAGCCGTGTTCACTGTCCGCTGTAGGGTCTTGCGGTCTGCTGCACTACAGTTCCCGAACCAGACAGTGATACAGCTGGTCATCACACTTTCAATGGTGCCCCTGTAGAATGTGGTGAGGATGGGTGGAGGGAGACTTGCTCTTTTCAGCCGGCGGAGAAAGTGTAGGCGCTGTTGTGCCTTCTTGGAGAGTGACATGGTGTTGGTGGTCCAGGTGAGATCCTCTGTGATGTGCACCCCCAGGAATTTAGTGCTGCTGACTCTCTCCACAGTCGAGCTGTCGATGGTCAGTGGGGGGTGGTCAACGGAGTTCCTCCTCCTGAAGTCCAACACAACCTCCTTTGTCTTCCCCACATTGAGGGACAGATTGTTAGTGCCACACCATTCAGCCAGCTGTGCCACTTCCTCTCTGTAGTGCGTTTCATCGTTGTTGCTGATGAGACCTACCACTGTTGTGTCATCAGCGAACTTGATGATGTGGTTGGAGCTGAACTTGGCAGTGCAGTCGTGGTTCAGCAGCGTGAAGAGCAGCAGGCTGAGCACAAAGCCTTGTGGGGCACCTGTGGTCAGTGTGGTAGTGCTGGAGGTGTTGCGGCCAACACGGACTGACTGAGGTCTTCCGGTTAGAAAGTCCAGGATCCAATTACAGAGGGAATTGTTAAGGCCAAGTAGGTTTAGTTTATTTATGAGCTGTTGTGGGATTATTGTGTTGAATGCCGAGCTGAAGTCAATGAACAGCATGTCTTTATTTTCTAGGTGGGTAAGAGCCAGGTGGAGGGTGGAGGAAACTGCATCGTCCGTAGAGCGGTTTGGGCGGTATGCAAACTGGAGTGGATCGAGTGTGTTGGGGAGGCTGGTTTTGATTTTTTGCATGACTAACCTCTCAAAGTACTTCATCATGATTGGAGTCAGTGCTATGGGATGGCAGCGGTTTAGACAGGACACAGGTGATTTCTTTGGTACCGGTATGATTGTTGTGGATTTGAGACATGTGGAGACGACTGCCTGGCTCAGCGAAGATATCTGTTAGGACATCCGTCAGCTGTGCAGCACAGTCTTTCAGTACACGGCCAGGTATGTTGTCAGGACCCGCAGCCTTGCGTGGGTTAATCTTAGATATAGGGTCTTCCTTACGTCAGCTGAAGACAGACTAAGCGCCTGGTCGTTGGGAGGTGTGGGCAGTTTTTGTGCAGGTGTGTCATTCTGCATTTCAAACCGTGAATAAAAGTGGTTAAGTGCATCTGGGAGGGATGTGTCATCATCACAGGCCTGTGGTGGGGGCTTGTAGTCAGTGATGGTCTGAATGGCTTGCCACAGGCTCCGTGCGTCTCTGCTGTCTGTGAAGTGATTGTTGATAAGAATAAATTTGATTGTCGGTAAGAATAAAACGTCAACAGCATGCACTAGTGGTAAACAAAAAGATCATGATAAATCATACTTTAGCAGTTGTATTTTTTTATGTGTGCTGAAAAAAATAAGCAGTAAGTAAAAGTAAGGTAAGCAGTTTTATGTTTTAGCGCCATGTCGCATTGATGTCGCATTTTTATTGGTTGGTCAGTAAACGTGAATC
Organism: Tor tambroides; assembly: GCA_021397915.2. Lineage (NCBI taxonomy): Eukaryota > Metazoa > Chordata > Actinopteri > Cypriniformes > Cyprinidae > Tor > Tor tambroides. The sequence goes on from JAFVLL020008870.1 coordinate 7,742, forward strand.
GTACCAGCAAACACACTGTGCAATGTGTAAGGATATTAACGGTACGACAAAGATACTGCTTTCCTCAGCATTCAAACTAATGTTTATTGTTAATATGAAACTGATCTGAAAAATGAATGCCGTATCAGACGCAGTACGTTAATCACACTCGCTTAGTCCATCTCTCTCTAATAATACTCTGCATAATACAGTGAGCTTTTAACACAGTAATTCAATAAGCTTTAAATGAAGCAACTTAACATTCCTTCGTTACAAGTTCTAAAGTAATGTTTTGAGGCTTGGGCACAGCTGTTCAACTTTCAACTTTTGATTTTGAATCCGTGGCTGAAGGAAGTAGTTCTGCACAAAAAAGAGCTTTTAAAATAATTAATTTTACTGACTTTTTAAAAGAACACTTAGTAGCTTCGAAAGCCCAAAAAAGATATATGTACACTAGAATAAACCTCATTGGTTCTCACGTTACAATTATTTGATGCGTTATATGATGTGTATCTGTGGACCATTGTTTATATGCAAGTAAAATTAATTTGGTAACACTTTCTATGAAGCCTGTATTTATAATACATTATAAAGGTATTCTTAAGGCATTATAATGAATGCGTAATGCATTATAAATAACTTTATAATATGTTGTTTCATCTCATGAAGAAGAGTTTTAATGTATTATAATAGTTACTTATTTGTGGTTATAGCTTTAAAGAGTATGATGATTTATGACACACAATGAACACGATCCATCCGCTTAAGTTACAATGGATTATATTTCTCATAGTTATAACGTATTATAAGTCTCATAGCTTGCCACGTTACTTATGTTACTTATGTTACTTTACTTAAAGTAGCATTCTGAACCAAAAGAGAATAAACAGATTTAGGCTTAAAATAAGTACCTGTTGCTGCAGTGACAATCTTGTCCTCAATCGAATTAAAACTTAGACTAGGATTTAATTTATTTGATTACTGGACCAATTGGCTGAACACAAATATGCCATTAGGAGGGGTAATGAAGAATATCCTATGGCAAAGCATTTTAAATTAATGCATAATAGTAATCCTTCGATCCTTAGAATACAAGGTATTGATCATATAAACATTACTATTAGGAAAGGCAATAGAGAACGTCTCGGACGAAATGGGATCTCTCCAGAGAGACCAATCCACTTCGAGTGTAACTAAACAAGCCAATGGACATTGGCATGCGGTGTTTCGCATTTGGCTGCCACTCCCCGCAGCGTGGGTATAAGAGGCAGCAGGTGCACCCCATTAATTCATGTTTTCACTGAGGAGCCGAGTCGGTGACCTGGCAGCTCAGCTGTGGTACAGCGACTGTGGCGACGGGACGTGACGTCTCCGTTCCCTCCTTCAGGGAACAAGGTTTACATAGGAAAACCGAAATGTTCCCTTTCAGTCGGTCACTCCGAGTCACGTCGGTGACCGACGAAATGGGATCCTTCCTATAAGGCAGACGATAGGACCGGGCTTTACACAGAAAAGGTCGACTACTGCTGTTCCTCGAGCAACCCAAACAGTAGGACTTGGATAACACTGGGAAAGCATGGCCTTCCACCTAGAAGAGGCACACTGCGGAGTCATCTCCTCTTAGAGGGGGTTAAGTGACATTTACTCATTTGAAGTAACCCCGTAGGGCCCTATACACATGGAAGTCTCTGAGATGGCTCAGGCTGCATCATTTAGAGACGGCAGAACGTGGTCTGCCAGGGAAAACACGGCCATAGTAAGTGGAAACACACATATGGAATCCCAATAGGGTCACTCATACGGGCACTAGCCTCACACCAGATTTCAAGAATTCATTAGCTGAAAGGCCTGGTGCCAGAGCGGCTCCCACCCGTCTGGCCACCGGGTCTTTGGAGGACTCAACAGGGTTAGCCCAGTAGGGAACTCTGGAGAATTTAGGCGTTAAGGACACATGACGGCTCCTGAACCGAGCCTCTCAGTACTACTACATTTGAGTCTTTGTCCGTGGTTTGTCATGTGTGTGCGTGCTGTACGTGTGGGGGCGTGGCCGAGCCATCATCTGCTCACTTCCCTCAGCTGTGCCTCGTCAATTGCGCCAGCTGTAGTTCATTCCCGCTGCCATTTATACCCATCTCCTTCTCCTCTCCTCTGTCAGATCGTTCCTTGATGTCTTCCTGCTACAGTGTTCCCGTTGTCACGTCATCGTCTCGTCATCCCTGGATCTGTTTGGTGTCATGCATCGGAGTTCGTGTTGGTGTCATCGTGTCCTCATCCCGTGTCTGGAGTTTCTCTGTCACCGTCTGACCCCGTCTTCACCACCACTCCACCGTGTGCCCATCCAGTAACCGTGTCACTCCATTCCTCAATCCTGTCGGTGTCTCACGTCATCTGTTTAATAAACTCTTTTTCACTTGCATAACTGTTTCCTCATCTCTTCAGCCGAACATGACAGGTGCTCCTCAGCCACCTGTAAGTTAAACAAGTCTCAAAATACCCTTCCTGACAAATGTCCATACTACAGCTGCCACCAGTAGCTCTTACCTCCTGGACATAAACACGGCGCACAGAAATTACGTCACTTCCAAGAAACGCGTAATTAGGGGTCAATCTCATCTCCTTTTATATCCATGGAACATACCATATCCACCCCCAATAACGCAAATAATTGGTCACATCACCACACTTGCAAGACTCTAAAAAAATCAGATTTTGTAAGACCAAAGTGTGACACTAACTGTTCAAAAGCAGCAAATAAATTGTCAATAAATAAATCTTTAAAGCATGTTATCCCCTTGTCAGACCAACTCCTAAACGACCTGTCCTGCATTGAAGGTAAGAAAAACTATTCATTTTTCCAAACCCCTCCTTTGCGTGACGCTAATCTGCAGTGATTGGTCGATTGGTCTTATTTTCATCTCATCAATAAAGCAGCATTTGTGAGTGCAGTGTTGCATTGTGTACAGTGTTACCGGGGAAACAGCTATTTTTACTGCTCCAAAAGAGGCACCTAGTGGCAAAGAATGAATTTGCATTTTCATTCAGACCAACACAAAAAGACCAACAAGTGGGCGGGCAATGATAAAGTTTGTTGTTGATGTCAACATGCAACAGCTTGGGATTGGTTTTAAAAATGACTTGTTTCCATGAGTCGATAACTTTGTAAAATCTTTCTTGATTTAAGAATTTGTAGATATTTGGGCTGGACACAAGACAAAAAATGTGAGAAAAGCATTTTTGCAGTGTAAAGTATAAATTTTGCTACTTCAGAAAAAAAATTGATTGCTTTTCGCTCACTAAAGTGCAGTATGTTTCTTTTATTGTCCAATACGTTTGAGCCCACGCTGAACAATTGTTTTCTGCTGGCGCTTGAGCATGGTGTACATCAGAACATAAAATCATTTCAACTGAACATAGATCAGATCTGTTTAACAAAGATAAAAATATGCAAATATGTCATGACAAACTTCAAAGAATTGACCTTTGCAATAAAATGTTCCTTCCAACAACAGAATCATATTTAAACTATTATTACACCACATAGTTTAAACTGAATCATTTCAAATGAACATAGATCTGTTTACATTAAGATTTCAGTTTTTTTTTGTGACAAAACATTCTTACTTAACAAAACAGAATCATATTTAAACTATTATGGCATAACGGTTTAAAAACTCATGAACAGTTCATTTAGTCCATTTGCTGTTATCAAGTATTAAGGATCAACAGCAGTTTTAGAAACAGGGGAAGGTTCTTTATAAAAAGAAGCTTTTCTGCTTTTTCACAGTGCAGTCTGTTTCTTTTACTGTCCAAGACATTGGATGCAGCACTGAACAATCGTTCACTGCCACTGCTTGTGCACGGTGCACACAAACTGGTGCATGCAGTTTGCGCAAGAGACTGAAAGCGACCTTGATTGAAGAGGATTCTCATTTCTTTCAATTGGGATTTCTGTGAGGTGTGCATCCATTTGTGGCATGGTAGGGGTAATCCTAAATACAAGTGATACTTTTTCCTCCAGAAATTCATCGAACACATCAAACACATTGTTGGCACATTGTTGTGTGCCTGTTCATTTTCCTTGCATGACATTTTGTCTCTTGGGTTGGCCTCTGGGTGGCACACCATGTCTTTTCCACCTTTTTCATTGCTCAAATCCAGCTGTGCTTGCAGCATCATGCGTACTCCCTGCTTTTTGTGTCAAAGTAGTTATCTTTGTATCTTGGGTCTGTCAGTGTTGCTATACAATAAAGAGATTCTGAGTTCATTTTAGCAAAACAATTTGTCACCGCATCTACTGTAAAAGTGTTTTTGTGTGGTTTTTACTCCCTGGTCAGTTTCAAGGTCCTTGCTCAGTAGTCGCTTTAGCACAACTGATGGAATCACATCTGCTCCAGATGCTCCAGAGGCACTCATCTTCCTCGTTAGTTGCTCAAATGGGTGAAGAATAGACACTAGTGACTGTCACAGGCAGATCATTATCTGCACTATAAGCCACAATTGCTTGCTTTTGATCCAACAGGCTTCCTCAGCGTATAAAATGTACTGTTCCACCTTGTTGAAACGTCTCGCTGAAGAACTTTTGGTTGTGAGAGGTGAATGCTTGGCTGAAATATCAGCACAGAAGCTCCATCAGAAGGATGGATATTCATTCTCCTGTGGCCAGGCATTTTGTGGATGTTGACCACAAACTTAGTGATATGAGATTTTCAGGCATTCAGAGATTGACCAGTTCAAGAAGAGGTGGTGATTCTAATAAAAGACTGTTACAATGTGAAGCTAAGTGGATTCATTATATGGACTGTGTATATCCGAAGGGATTAAACGAAGAACTTCAATTGTCTTGTTTTTTATGAATTGTACTTTGTTGTTAATTCCAACAGACAACCTATTGTTCTCCAATTTGATGTAGATCATCCATTGCTAAATGTACACACATTGTGGTCATTTTATTTATTTTTATTTTTTTGGATCAGTGTGTGGTCTGATTGATCATGTGATCTCTTAAATCATCATGTGATTTCTCAAAATTAAGATGGCTTCTAGTTCTATTGTCAGCTTGGCATTGAAAAAGGTCAATATGTGACCGAAACGTTTGCCTTGTTTTTATTCAGTAAATTGCTTCATGTGTTATCATCTCACTTGTGATTTTTGAGAGTGTGCGGCCCTTCTTCGAGCTCCTGCTACTACATTGTACATGTCTGGCGGGCACACATCTGAGAAATATCTCCGACTAGGGAGTAAGCCCACTTCTTCCACGATAGAAAACAGTTGGTCGTCTAGTGCGATAAATTCCATGATTTTGATTTAATGCTGTCTTGAGTGAACTTTTTTACTCTTTCAAATAGTAGGAAACAAAGGAAACAGCATTCAACTTCTCTTAGTTTTATTAAGAATTTCGAATGATATAAACAATTTTGGGGGTCTTTTATTGGCGTGATGGTCCCGCTTTGTTTAAATTCAAGCGAAGCAGAAGTGAAATATAATTAGCATGAAATAAACATTGACTGAACATCCAATCCATATTTAAAGATACACTACGACTTACTGAATGTATAGTGTCTCATGTAATCATCCAATTAATGTTTCAACCACGGAAAGACAGCAGCTAGAATAGCCTAAATTGTCACATGACAGCAGAAAATCCAGTGTGTGTCCATAAACTAGCGAGAAAAACGTACACTAGAGAGGAGAATTTTGCAAAAATTACATTTATTATATATTTACTCATACTTGCTTGTAGGATATCAGAGCGAATCAGACAATATAAGATTCGATTAGAACATCGAAACATGAGGAGCAGAAATTCCACAAAGAGGCCCGAGACAACAGGATGTTCGTCATAAATCTGTCCACGATACCCTACAGCCACCCAGTCTGAAGCAAGCCTCTTTCACAGAACAACTTACAACATTAACACAAAAGAACACATTGATAATCCCAACTCAGGAAGGAGATTGTCAAATTTGTGGCAAGTAACCAAGATTGATGATCAAAGAAACAGCACATCATGACCAAAATCATTAGTAGAGACTGTGTTGGGTGGGTTCCCCCACCCAGGACCAGAACCACACTGAAATTCCTGTAACGCTTTAGATTACAACCTGCAAAGAACTACGTAAGTATACTGAATTTACAGGGTACGTTTCTGTAATTATAGTGTACATAGTACTTTGCTTTCTTGTTTATAGTGACTGGACGTGTTGAACATCGTGAGAAGAGAAGAATGATGTGGTCAAAATGAAGAAATATTTCAGACTACACAGCCAAAGGACACGTGGCCACTAAATCAGTGTCTTCAGTGCGAAAAAACTGAAGAGCCTGTGCTAAAAAAAAACGGTCAGTGAAAACATCAGGGGTTAACACTTTAGAATACTGTTCCATCATTAATGAATAACTACACAAGAAAACATGAGTAACACAATATTAGCACTCTAGTAACTACTAGTAACTAACAAGAAACTCTGATTAATGAATTAGTTAAGTGATAGTGCTTAGTCAAATGTGGTAGTTCACTATTAGCTAATCAATAACTAGTGTTTTTTCATACCTCCCTAAGAACTACTAAGAACTACTGTATACAGGTTCATAATTAATATCAATAAAACAATGTATAATTAATTCTAAAGTGAAGGTCATGGTAACCCACTAGTAATGACTCAAGTATTACCAAATTCTTCAGAAGGAATTAATTATTTTGGATCAGTATTCTAAAGTGAAGATCGTGATAACTCTAGTAATTACTGACGTTATTGTAAACTTTTGAGGTTTTTGTAAGGTTCTGGTTAGTAATTCATTTTGTTAGCACTTAAATCATTACTAGTGGGTTACTGTGATCTTCACTTTAGAATACTGATCCAAATAATTAGTAGTTTCTTCAGAAGGATGTAGT
>JAFVLL020008871.1:0-70640 GCA_021397915.2 Tor tambroides
GACGGATATAAATCCGATCGCTCAAACCACTTCAGGAGGTGGTCTGGGCTGCATTCCAGACGAAACTGGACAAGTGTAAATGCATCTGGTTGTTGAAACCACATATGCAAATTTTACTCCTCCCAAAATATTAAAATAATAAACATGTGAGAGCGTTTTATAGGCTATATGGCATGTTATAGTCAGATATGACAGCGCTAATGCAACAAGCATCACCGCGGATGAGTAGCTGAGTATCTCTTCAGCAAGCCGACGCGCAAACTGCCGCGAATGCAACTGAAAGTAAGTCGCAGACGCTCAACACACAATCATCTTCATTAAAAGTAGTGAGTGAGACTAACCTCTCTTTCCAGTGCTGATGTCGCGCTCTCTCCTGTTGCAGTCTCTGATCTTGAAATCAGCTGATAATGAATAAAATGCAGCGCATATCTATTGCTTTCACTAACGTGAACTCTGTTAAATTTGCATATAGCGTGGGATTTGAAGAACGGATTTATATCCATTTTGCAAAGACACATTTATGTGGCCAAGTGTAAATAGAACTGTTTTAACAAATCAGATCAGAGAAAACACATGAAGTGACCAGGTGTAAACAGGCCCTATAGTTACCTCACAGCCATGAAGCCTGATTTGCTACCTGTTAATTAGTTGCAGGTGGTGTTAGGGGAGCGACATTCTCGCTCTAGAGAACATTTGATTGGAAAACAATCTGCGCAGTGCAGGATGAGTCAGCAATATTTTTCAACTGTAAATTTGAAATTGTATATAACCATTAAAAGTGAATTTGTCAAAGTTAGTACATAATAGTACATTAGTATAAACACAAATAGAGTAAAAAATCACTCATGTTTAAGATATGATTTATGTTTTCTAGGTTTAAGTAGCCACAGATTGGAGTCACTGGATTAATTCAACAAATCTGCAGAAAAATGGCTGCGTCCTCATCTTTTCAACAGTCAAAATCACTTGATCCTGAAAGCTGCTCGACGGCCACGCTCAGATGCACTCTTGGGATTGGCACTCTTCCCGTTTTTCATCCAGACAAAGCTCTTTTCATTTCCCTAAACTCTACTCGTCCCAAAGGTTTAAGACATCTGCACAACAATATGGCTCACACCACTATATTGTTATGATTACAAAACGAGCAAATAAAGCAAAACACATTACAGCCATAAAATATTGTACACTCTCTCTACAACGAAGGAAAAAAAAAAAGTGCTATAATTTCAATTATCGACCAATGCTAGTTCATCAATATGGTTCATGAACAAAATAATTATCAACGGACTAGTTAATTATTGATGCGAAAGTGTGCATGAATTCAATAATTCAATGAGTCAATTATTCCTCTTCTACCACATTCACGAAGCATCTTACAACAATTTTGGGACGTCTGTCAAGAATTCAGCAAGAGTATAAGCTCTTGTACAATTACCTTTGGAAACCATGTGTGAAATGAAGAAGTGCAGTAAAAGTTTAGCTAGGCGTCTACAAACTCTCAGCTGCACTGTCTGCCTCATGTCACTCATTCAGACAATTGTAGCAGCAGCTCCCCTTCAGATCATCCCAGAGACGCTGAAATACCTCACAGCGGACGCGGCGGGGCTGGGAAAGGCTGAGGGAGCGATAATGGGCACTTACGGCTGTCGTAGCAGATGTTGCCGAGGGCTCGTCCCGTCTGGAGCAGTATTTCCTGGTCCTTACAGTTTAGCAGCTGAACCAGTGGAGGAATGAGGCCTGCTTCCACACACGGGCTCCTCATGAACTCTGCAGAGAAACACAACGGTTTCAGACCAATAAAACATTATCAGTGTGTGGAACATAAAAAGTTACATTTAAAATTACATTTTATTTATTTTAAAATTTTTAATAGTTTTAGGTAACAACAACAACAGCAAAAACAACACTACTAAGGTACTAAGGAATTACCATAATCAGTGCACCATACCATACTGTAGCAAATGCACCACTTAAATCCTAAAATCCTATCTTTCCTTTTCGAAAGTGCTGAAGAGGTTGCAGATGAAACGCAGATGTTCCCCAAGGAACGCCGACAGCGAATGCCAGCAGGAGCTGCCAGAGATCTGGCACACCAGCAGGCCACTGTCATTAGCTACCTAGCAAACTGCTAAAAGGCCATTCATTATTTTAACCTTTTTATCTCAGGCACTCTCCATACACTTCCAAACCCCAGCTCTATCTGTCTGAAGTGCGCTTTAAAGAAACTCTTGTGTAATTAGACTAAAAGCTTTAGGTGAAGCAGCACACTGACTCTGCAGGACTGCAGGTTGATCTGCTAGATCTGTAATTATAAACGCAGATGTTAAAGCCCAGTGACTTCTAAAATGTCCATTTGGGCAAGATTTAGTAATTGCTGTTTTTCTCCAGGCTTATTTCCTTTAAAGATACCACACCAGAGCCTGGTAAATATTTAATAGAAGTTAATTAAATCAAATAAAAAAAAACAACAAATATATATTTTGAAAGATTTAGTTCTTAAAAACCAGTGATCAGAGAGACTAATTAAGCTGATCAAAGAACACAGAATTACATGCTGTGCTGGTGTGTTTGCACAATAAATTTAATTGCTGATTTGCAGTTGCATAAACAAGGTAACGTATCTGACGGCGAACGACTGGTTCTGTCAAACAGAGCTCAAAATCAGACTGAAATTACATCTCCAAAGCAAAGTGGATAAATACATTTTCAGCTTCATGCAGAAAGCTCTCCTATACTCTGGTGTAGCCTGCCAAACTGTTATTCAACCCTGTTAACATCACATCTGTGATTGGATTTTGAAAAAAGTAAAACATCCACAGAGAATAACGTTGCTAAAAACAGTCAAAACTGGCAAATGGTACTCTCATAAAAGCAAAATACATTTGAAATAATATACATACACTATATTGCCAAAAGTATTGGGTCGACCCCTTCTAATGAACAGGTTTGACTACTTTAGTAATTTCTATGAGTACAAATCTTAATGTTTAAGCATATAATGATATTCTAGGAAATTGTGTGCTTCTAATTTTATAGCAGCAGTTTGGACAGGACCCTTTTCTATTCTAACATGACAATGCCTCTGTGTATTGTTTCCCAAGATGGCGGCGCGATCAGACGCAGCGGCTGCTCCGGGTTCCAAAGACGGTGCTTTTATGTCTTTTAATGTCGTCTGTTCGTCTCTAAATAGTGCAAATTTACCACTAACCCATAAGGAAATCACTCCAAAACACATATACGATCGCAAAAGCCTCTTGGATATCGGCAACGCGTACAAACACAAACTCTTGTCGGAGGCTACCGAAGCTACGAGGCCTTTGTTTACTGCTGGAGCCGGACGTCGAGACCACGGCCTCGCCTACTGACGCTACCCGCACAAGGCAGCGTCGCAAGCGGTGTGAGAGAGGACGGAAGCGCGGTAAGCGCGGAGGTATATGAGCTAGGCTAAGGGCTAACCCCACAAGACCGGCTCTTCCAACACTAATGCTCTCAAACGTTCGCTCTCTGCAAAACAAACTGGACTTAATTCAACTCAGGCGGTCTACACAGCATGAGGCAAGGGATTGTTGTGTGTTCGTATTCAATGAAACATGGCTAAACGACAACATCCCGGACTCCGCCATTCAGCTGCACGGGCTAAACTGCTACCGAGCCGACAGAGACTTCTCACTGTCTGGTAAGACCCGCGGAGGTGGCTTGTGTGTGTATATCAACAAAGAATGGTGTAACAATGCTGCGGTATTATCAAAACACTGTTCATCGCTGGTGGAGTTTATGTTTGTGAAGTGTCGACCGTTCTATCTGCCGCGGGAGTTCACGGCCATTGTTATTGTCGCGGTTTACATTCCCCCGTGTGCAAACGCTAAGGACGCGCTTCGTGAACTGTATAGCGCCATCAGTGAACAACAAACAAATAACCCCGACGGCTTTTTCATCATAGCCGGTGACTTCAACCACGCTAACTTAAAGACAGTTTTGCCAAAGTTCTACCAACATGTGAACTTTGCAACAAGGGGAAATAACACACTGGACTTTGTTTACACAACAGAGAAGAACGCGTACAAGGCGGAACCCCGCCCCCACCTCGGGTACTCGGACCACATCTCTGTTATGCTAATCCCAGCATATAATCCACTTCTGAAACTCGCCAAACCGGTTCAAAAACTCATCACAATTTGGCCAGATGATGCTACCTCAACACTACAGGACTGCTTTCAGTGCACAGACTGGAACATGTTTAAAGAGGCAGCCACCTACAACAACCACACAGACCTACAAGAATACACTGAAACAGTGACTGCTTACATCAAAAAGTGCATTGATGATGTGACTGTCACCAAGACCATCACCACACGTGCAAACCAGAAGCCGTGGATGACAGCAGAGGTTCGTGGGCTGCTAAAGACCAGAGATGAAGCATTCAGATCAGGAGATAAAGCAGCCCTCAAAACAGCAAGAGCCAATCTGTCCTGTGGCATCAAAACTGCAAAACGGTCATATGCTCAAAAAATTAACAGTCACTTCACAGACAGTAGAGCCTGTGGCAAGCCATTCAGACCATCACTGACTACAAGCCCCCGCCACAGGCCTGTGATGATGACACATCCCTCCCAGATGCACTCAACCACTTTTATTCACTGTTTGAAATGCAGAATGACACACCTGCACAAAAACTGCCCACACCTCCCAACGACCAGGCGCCCCGTCTGTCTCCAGCCGACGTAAGGAAGACCCTATCTAGGATTAACCCACGCAAGGCTGCGGGTCCTGACAACATACCTGGCCATGTGCTGAAAGACTGTGCTGCACAGCTGACGGATGTCCTAACAGATTTATTCGCTGAGCCAGGCAGTCGTCTCCACATGTCTCAAATCCACAACAATCATACCGGTACCAAAGAAATCACCTGTGTCCTGTCTAAACGGCTGCCATCCCATAGCACTGACTCTATTCATGATGAAGTGCTTTGAGAGGTTAGTCATGCAAAAAATCAAAACCAGCCTCCCCAACACACTCGATCCGCTCCAGTTTGCATACCGCCCAAACCGCTCTACGGACGACGCAATTTCCTCCACCCTCCACCTGGCTCTTACCCACCTAGAAAATAAAGACATGCTGTTCATTGACTTCAGCTCGGCATTCAACACAATAATCCCACAACAGCTCATAAATAAACTAAACCTACTTGGCCTTAACAATTCCCTCTGTAATTGGATCCTGGACTTTCTAACCGGAAGACCTCAGTCAGTCCGTGTTGGCCGCAACACCTCCAGCACTACCACACTGACCACAGGTGCCCCACAAGGCTTTGTGCTCAGCCTGCTGCTCTTCACACTGCTGAACCACGACTGCACTGCCAAGTTCAGCTCCAACCGCATCATCAAGTTCGCTGATGACACAACAGTGGTAGGTCTCATCAGCAACAACGATGAAACGCACTACAGAGAGGAAGTGGCACAGCTGGCTGAATGGTGTGGCACTAACAATCTGTCCCTCAATGTGGGGAAGACAAAGGAGGTTGTGTTGGACTTCAGGAGGAGGAACTCCGTTGACCACCCCCCACTGACCATCGACAGCTCGACCGTGGAGAGAGTCAGCAGCACTAAATTCCTGGGGGTGCACATCACAGAGACCTCACCTGGACCACCAACTCTATGTCACTCTCCAAGAAGGCACAACAGCGCCTACACTTTCTCCGCCAACTGAAAAGAGCAAGTCTCCTTCCACCCATCCTCACCACATTCTACAGGGGCACCATTGAAAGTGTGATGACCAGCTGTATCACTGTCTGGTTCGGGAACTGTAGTACAGCAGACCGAAAGACACTACAGCTGACAGTGAACACGGCTGCAAAGATCATCGGTGCCCCTCTCCCATCCATCCTGGACATTTTCCTTCCACGATGCTCCAGCAAAACCAACAGCATCGTGAAGGACCCCACCCATCCATCCCACAGTCTCTTCCAGCTCCTACCATCAGGAAGACGGTACCGGAGCATCAGAGCCCGCTCCGCCAGACTGCTCAACAGCTTTTTCCCCCACGCTGTGAGAGCCCTGAACTCAAACCACCCTGCCCCCCTCTGAAACCCCATGAAAACCCCTCCCTCCTGGAGCATGGACCCCCCCCCCCCCAACCTTACCACACCAAATAAAAAAACTGTATGAAACTTTTCTGTGCAATTCAAAGTGTGCTACACACAGGTGAGTGGGCCTGTACAAACCACCTGTAGTAACACACTCACCTCTGTGCACACTAGACACTTTCACACACTGCTGTGTGTACACAATCCTACAAAAGACTCAGCAATATATGCATGATTACATGCCATGCACTACAGATCATCTTGTACTGTTCCCCAGCCAGCTGCTTGACTCACAATGTTTCTCTCTGCACATGTACAGTATTTATGTGAATCATCTGTATAGTTTGTATTTCCTATTTTTATTTCTTATATTTTTATCTTTAGTTTGTATAGGGTAAATTTATATATAGTATATTTATATTTAAAATCTGTTAGTAGGTTAGTTGTGTATAAGTTTATAGTGTTTTACTTCATTGTTGTATGTCTGTATTTATGTAGCACTGTGGTCCCGTGAGGCACGACATTTCGTTCCACTGTATGTCCCCACATGCAGCGGAATGACAATAAAGCTCAACTTGAACTTGAACTTGAACTTGATAAGACAAGGTTCAAAAAGAAAATGATTGATTCATTCAGTGTGGAAGAACTTGACTGGTCTGCATAAAACCAAGTCCTAATCCCAGTTTAACACCTCTGGTGTGACTGCAAATGCAGACCTTGAGCCAAAAACTCATCACCAAACACCAATGACTTGTACATACACTATATAGACAAAAGTATTGGGACACCCCCTTCTTTAGAACAGAAAAATGCGCTTCCATATCTGTGGCAACAACGATGAGAACATAATTCATGTATTTAAAAATTGTATTTCCATCTCTGTTGCAACAGTTTTGGAAGTGTCCAAAATGACTGCATCCATATGTACAAGTCATTGGTGTTTGGTGATGAGTTTTTGGCTCAAGGTCTGCATTTACAGTCACACCAGAGCCAGTGTTCAACTGGGACTAGGACTTGGTTTTATGGAGATCAGTCAAGTTCTTCATGCAGGATTCATATGGATTATTTTTATGATGTCTTCATGTACTTTATGAAGCTTGAAAATGTTACTTACCAAGGCTTTTAATGGATGGACAGAATAATTTATGTTTTTGAATAGGAACGAAAGTTTAATAGGTTTGAAACGACGAGTAAATGATGACTGAATTTTAATTTTTGCTGTACTATCCCTTTAATATCTTACAAAATGTTTTACAGACAGTGTAATCAGATTGAAATTTTTACATTTAAATCATGTTATGCAAGTTATGCTTTTTTTTGTTTTAACAAGAAAACTTACATGCAATTACTATTGCATGCAACATTTATATTTTAAATATATATTTACATGTATTAAATATATATTTTATATTTATTGCACAGCATGCATGTACAGCAAACATTCATTCATTTTGTGCTTTTTTTAAATTAACTAATAAATTAAAGCAATAACTGACATTAACTTTCAAAACAATTGTTAGATGCAGCCCTAGTCTAATTATGATAATTCAATTTAAAAATTGTATTTTATTATAAGTAGTAAATCAAAAGTGCTTACTGCATTCCTTTTCTCATATAGTACTGCATATCTCAGGACTGCATCATGCATAGTGAGGTGTGTTTATGAGTCAACTCAATTTTAATCTGTTTGTCTGTTTTGAGATCGACTGGTTCTGCTGCGCTGATCTTATAGCTTACATGCGAGCCTATCATTTCCTTCATGCTGTCAATAGCAGTAATAATGACACGCATGAACGGCCACAGACTCGACTGCAGCGTCAGTGAAACTGAGGGAGAAGAAGCAGAGACAAGCAATCAGACCTGAGTGGCAAAACAGGTTATTTTATCATTTTAAAGCAGGTTTCTATTAAGAATGATAATACAGAGCTGTACTAGGGCTAGTGAAATGAAGGCAGTATATTAAGGCTCTGAACTCACAGAAATGAAGATAATGATTATTACAATGGCAGTTATTTTTATTACCTCAATCTTTCTTTTTTTATTATTAAAAAATGTATCTCTAAAGAACTGAACAGTACTTTTGAGGGGAAAAAAGTAAAAATCATGAACATACAAAGTATAGATTTCAGTTATTTCAGTAGCCTAATAAATGGCATTTATTTTAGAAAGAACTAGTCCAGTGGGGGGGGGTTTTTACCACTGAGATACAAATATAGTTTTTGAGTTTGTTTTTATTTTTATATTTTCCATTTTCTTTCCATTTCCGTATCCACTTTTCTCAGTAAGTTTTAGTAATTTTATTTTTATTAGATTTTGAGTTTTTGTTTTTTTATAAATACATCTATAAAGATATATATATATATATATATATTAGTGCTGTCAATCGATTAAAAAAAATTAACTAATTAATCGCACATTTTTCTGAAATTAATCGCGATTGATTGTGATTAATCCCACCTAACATTAAAGATTTTAAATATACTTTTATATTGCAATAATTCCACATTCAATCTCCAAATTAATGTACAAACAACATAAAGACAATACATTTTTTAATATTTGTTTAATGGCATCTTTTTTTATGACTGAAGGCCAGCATCACTGATACCAATACTGATTTCTATATAAAATTGCTCCCCCCCAATATTTACCTATTGACTATAGCCATTCAACATTTGAGTATAATAGAGAGCTATCAATTTTAACATTTATTAGACTTAAAAAAATAAATTGTAATTTAAGTGAACTTAAAACAGTCTTCACAAAAAAACCCTTTATAATAAATGTCATATTTACCTGTGCCCTTCAGCAGAAATATACAGAAATTGAAGTTGAAGTTATCAAACACTAAATTCTAAATTAAATATAGATGAATTCTTAAAGCTATAAAAGTTATTTTTTTCCTCTTTTTTTTCTTTGTCCTTTGATTAATAGACATCACAGCAGCTGGTTATTAGGTTATTTTGGCTGTTATTTCTTTAAGAGCTGTCGCTGCTGAACATGACGCAGATGCATCATATTTTCTCTCAACTCTTTTTACCATTTCTGACACACTTCAGGTCATAAAATCTCTACTAATGAGCTGACGAGTTGAATCGGGTGTGTTAGATGAGGGAGACAGTGATGGGCTGCTCCAGGACAGTTTTGAAAACCATTTCAGAAACATGTTTTTAAATGTGACTCATATAAAATATATTCCATGCATGCACAGTTTTAAGGCAGCTTTAATCGCCTTTTTGGTAACTTCATGCCTTAACTGACCACGACATTGCATGCACGTAGTTTATTTCGCACTTTGATATGAGATGATACAGGCTACAGCGCGTGCCGGCGCCACACGCACTGTGAGCACAGTACCGTTTCCGCGCTTGTTTGACTTGCGCCTGCCGCTGAAGTGAAGCTGGAGCGCGCGTCTGAAACGTCTCCGGTTTGATGTGGTCATAAAGACGGTCTGCGACTGAGTAAATGTACTTCTTGTCAAGAGAAAAAGTGACAGAAACAGCAGTTGTGAGAGGGGTGGCCAACCCTAGCCCCGCCCCTGCGTTAATTGCGTTAAATATTTTTAACGCGTTAAACTGAAAAAATTAATCGCCTGCGTTAACGCGCTAATTTTGACACCACTAATATATATATATATATATATATATATATATATATATATATATATATATAGATAGATATAGATAGATAGATAGATAGAAAGTTTTTGTTTCAGTTTTAGTTATTTTTAGTACATCAAAGTTAAACAAAATTAAAATGATACATGTTGGTTTGGCAACTAGCTGAAATAAAATAAGTTTTAGTTTTGTGTAGATTTTATTGAATTTGATATCAAGTAATGTTTTTTATGCTTTTAGTTTTGTTTTCTATAATAATCCGAAATGGGTCGCCTTATGGGGGCTGCCACATGACCAGTGCTACTCATTTTATATTGGTAACACCTCCTATTATCAGACACTTGATGCTTATGGAATAAACGAAGCATGTCTAACTGCTTTTAGCGCCTTTCTGCAATGGCATCGTTAACTTTTGCGCGAAGCTGCATCCACACCACTAGGTGTCAGTAAGTCCGAAATGACGTAGAAAGCAACAACTGGCGACGCAGGAGCACTTACCATTTTTGGCCACCTCTGCAATGATGTTGGCTACTTTTGGTGTAGATGAGTTCTGCGCAGACAGAAGAGCGGGCATCATGGCAAGAACACCCATCTCCTGGATCTTTCCACTGGTCTCAACATCTAAAAACAGAGCGAGGAACATCAGTGAATTACATGATAATCAGAAAGGATCTGACCTGCAAAAACACTCAGTCACAAGGAGTGACCCAGGAAGTGAAGCATCATTGAAATAAAACACATCCAACATGACATCTAGTCTAGTAGATAAGGTGACTGTTCTGACAAGTTCATACTGAACCTGTGAGCAACTGAAACACTTTCATAGATGCTTATTTTGTCAGTTCTATCATCAGAAATCTAGTGAATTTTTACTTGTATAACAGTGTCCTTTGTGCTACAGTACCTTGGCAATAAATGACAGAAATCTAGTTAACACTGCTGCAAGAGTGTTTCTAACACATTGTCTGAGGTTGTGATGGTAAATTTGACATCTTTCGCTCTTCTGATTGCCATATTTAAAATCTATTGGAGATTTCACTATTAGACCAAATGGAAACACAAAAATCACATTTCCTGTAGTCTTCCATTCAACACTATAGAACTTCTTTAACAATAAAATTCCACAAAGCTCATGTCCTTTCAAGTCATTCATGATTACTAGAAAAGATCGGTGTTATAGATTTTCATTTCAGACACTAATCTTTGGAATTAATGCATCTACACAAGAATACCTTAACCAGAAAAACTGATGTTAACATCAGTGTTGGTTTGTGGGGAGGTTTTACATAACCACATAAAAAGAGCATATATATATATATATAGTATATATATATACAAGTGCTGTCAAACGATTAATCGCGATTAATCGCATCCAAAATAAAAGTTTTTGTTTACATAATATATTTATGTGTACTGTTTATTTATTATGTATATATAAATACACACACGTTCAGTATATATTTTGAAAATATTTACATGTATATACTTTTATATATTTATATTATTATATTTTACATTATATATAAGTATATTTAATATATAAACATAACATATTTTTCTTAAATATATACATGCATGTGTTTGTATTTATATGTACATAATAAATATACAGAGTACACACTCATATATTATGTAAACAAAAACTTTTATTTTGGATGCGATTAATCGCGATTAATCGTTTGACAGCACTAATATATACACATACATACATACATACATACATATACACACACATATATACATATATATATATATATATATATACATATATATATATATATATATATACACACACATACCTCACCCCTAAATGATACATAAAACTTAATCAGAAGAGTCTTTGGCAGTCTAAATGGGCTTTTTTTTGGCAAGAATAAACTGGGCAGAATTCAAGTAATACTGCAGCATTCTGATAACGTCATTAGTGAAACAATAAGCTTGATTTTTCAATTGCATTTTACACTTTCCATTTATTTTATTTTTCATTAAGTTTTCAGTTGGCTACATTTTTCTTGCCAACGTGACACAGCAGAAAAAAAAGTATCTGCAAGGTTTTTATCAACAAAATGGATTTAGTTCAATCCTGCATTCTTGAATAATCTGAATATAACACATAAGAGGCCTAAGCTGTCCTTAAGTCAAGGCTCCTGCCCTTTTCAATCATTCTTTATTTCAGCTGATGCTGTAAGGAATGAGAAACACAAACAGCTATATAAAAGACAGGCAGACTTACTATTGTGGGCCAAAGCTTTGAGCAGGCAGTCCAAGCAGCCCTCCACGCTGTCTGCCGACGAGAGCTTCAGCGTCTTCAGGGCTTCGCTCAGGTTATCCGCTGATGAACGAGAAATAATGAACAGCTTTATCTTTTCAACAGCATAAAATTGCACAAAATTATGAAAAGACAAAGAACCTACTTTCAAGGAGCCCAAATCAATTAACATATTAACCCTATAAAGCATATCGTATGATATTTGCCTCTAAATTATCACTATGATAAAAACTTGGCTGAAAAACCTGTTGTACACAATGACTACATGCTACATCTATACTTCGTCATCTGACTGATAAGTTTAAACTTTTTAGCAAGTAAAAGGCCTTTTATTACAATTTTTAAAAATGTCTGCCTTCAGGTTGTGGTTCATGTGTCTTTTTTTTCACCTTACTTTTTGGCCATATTAATATCAGAAAATGCACCAAATGTTTGCTCAGTTTGGGCCTCTAAATAAAACTGGTGGCTTTCTCTTCGAGTATGAGCTCCATATTCTCATTATATCATACTATATGTGACCCTGGACCACAAAACCAGTCTTAAGTGTCAATTTTTCAAAATTGAGATTTATACATCATCTGAATAAATAAGCTTTCCATTGATGTATGGTTTGTTAGGATAGGACAATATTTGACCGAGATACAACTATTTGAAAATCTGGAATCTGAGGGTGCAAAAAAATCAAAATACTGAGAAAATCGCCTTTAAAGTTGTCCAAATGAAGTTCTTAGCAATGCATATTACTAATCAAAAATGAAGTTTTGATATATTTACGGTAAGAAATTTACAAAATATCTTCATGGAACATGATCTTTACTTAATATCCTAATGATTTTTGGCATAAAAGAAAAATGGATAATTTTGACCCATACAATGTATTTTTGGTTATTGCTACAAATATACCCCAGCGACTTAAGACTGGTTTTGTGGTCCAGGGTCACATATGAGCAATAAAAGCCTGATGCATCAAATACGCAAAAAAAGCAAACTTTTTTTTTTTTTTTTAGATTTTTTTTTAAATCTAATAGTTCAATAAACTGTTCCATTTTTAAAAAATCTGATTTTCCAGACTTATTTCATCCTTTACAGGGTTAATTTAATGATTGTACCTAACAATATTAGAATTACTAATAAAAAGGATTGTCTTACAATCTCAAAAAGGGTTGACGGTAAGCACTGAGAGAAACAGGGTCGAGTCCAGATCTCTGGTCCCATAATTCATCCTACATACACTCATTTCGCTGATGCTTTAATGCAAAGTTTTCATGCATTCTCTGGAAACTGTACCCATGACCTTGGTGTTGCAAGCGCCATGCTCTACTGTTTGATTCACAGAAACATCTGTCATGATTGGAAGCTCTTTTAATAGGTAGAAGAGCTCAACTAATATGACAAGGGCAGAAAGAAGCCAATTAAAGTGTGAATGGTGATTCCTGAATACACTTGTCACTCCAGGGATGGTTAAAGTCAGTGAAGCCTTCGTTCCATTAACAGACTCCAACAAATCACGTCAAGATAAAGGCCAACAGAGACAATGAGTCAGATCTATCATCAAATCACCCGGCTACTTTATATTTAGTCTAGAAAAAAAGAAATAAAAGCACAAAATCCCAAGAACTTTCAGCTGCAAATGAACTACATCATACTCCTGTATAAAGCCTAACTGTAACTACTACACAAATACTGACTAAACCAGCTTTAAGTTCCAATAATAAAATAATAGAAATAAAATAATAAAATCAAATAAAAAAAGTGTTTTCTTCACAAATAAATAAGTATTTGGTGCAATTTTCTACACAAGATGGTTGTGTCGTCTTCTTATTTGTGTTCGTTTGGATAACAAAAAAGTGAATCTGAATGACAAATTGTTAAAAACAGCAAAAGTTATTTAAAAGTTTTCATATGTTAAGTAAAAAAAGAACTGCAGTTGGAGTTACAGAATCCAGACAAACACACTGTTGGTGTGAATTAATATGTTGCAATTAGTGCTGTCAAACGATTAATCGTGATTAATCGCATACAAAATAAAAGTTTTTGTTTACATAATATATATTTGTGTACTGTGTATATTTATTATGTATATATAAATACAAACACATGCATGTATATATTTAAGAAAAATATGTTATATTTGTATATTAAATACATTTATATATAATATAAATGATGTAAATATAAAAATATACATGTAAATATTTTCAAAATATATACTGTATGAGTGTGTATTTATATATACATAATAAATATACACAGTACACAAATATATATTATGTAAACAAAAACTTTTATTTTGGATGCGATTAATCGCAATTAATCGTTTAACAGCACTACAGTATATATTTTGAAAATATTTACATGTGTTGTTTACATGTCTATATTTATATTCATATAATTTATATTATAAATAAATATATTTAATATATAAAAATAAAAATTTTCTGAAATATATACATGCATGTGTGTGTATTTATATATACATAATAAATATACACAGCACGAGATACATATATTATGTAAACAAAAACTTTTATTTTGGATGCGATTAATCGCGATTAATCGTTTGACAGCACTAGTTGCAATAACTATAAAACTCGCAATAGTAACATGCAAACAAAATGAATTACCTAATCTTGTTGTGCAATATTTTTAAATGCACACAGGTTTTCTTATCTGAAATTAGGGCTGGGCGATATATCTCATGCGATATGCATGCGCATCTCGTCAGTAAAGCCGGTTCCTTGATTAGCGGTAAATCTCCATCACCTGTTTTCAAATTGAGCGGCGTTTAACACACAGAGCCGTAGTTCACTGACAAGCTACGCAATATCACGTTCATTATCGAAGGCGATTTATCTGCGATAATGAAAGCGATATTGCGTAGCTTGTCAGTGAACTACGGCTCCGTGTATTAAACGCCGCTCCATTTGAAAACAGGTGATGGAGATTTACCGCTAATCAAGGAACCGGCTTTACTGACGAGATGCGCATGCATATCGCATGAGATATATATCGCCCAGCCCTATCTGAAATTTGCAATATTATAGGGATAATTCAACAAAAATGGAAAGTTTGCCATCATTTACTCACCTTCATGTTGTTTCAAACCTGTATGAGTTTCTTTCTTCTGTAGAACACAAAAGAAGATCATTTGAAGAATGCTGGTAACTAAACAGTTGTTGGTCCCCATTGACTTCTATAGTAGGGAAAAAAACAACTATGGAAGTCAGTGGGTACCAGCAACTGTTCAGTTATCAATATTCTTCAAAATATCTTCTTTATTGCTTAACGGAAGAAATGTATACAGGTTTGGAACAACATGAGCATGAGTAAATGATGACAAAATCTTTTTACATTTTTAGGTGAACTATCCCTTTAAAAGTGTGGAACGGCTGTTTAACAAACAGGATCAGGATTGCAGAAAAATGGGGTAAAGCAAATACAGCCATACGCAGATACTCTGGTTTGTAATATATATGTAATATGCTGCTTCTCTAGGTCTTGTCAGAACTGCTGCCTTTTCACAGACTGAACATAAATTACATTTAACTCATTCATTTACAAGAAAAACAATGCAATGAATTAAATAAACATACATACAATGTAGTGAGATTTGAACAGTTTACATTTTAATTTTCCGATGTATATGAAGTAATATATGGATACTTGTTAGCAGAGATTAAAGAGTTTTAAAAGATTAAAAAGGAAAACGCTCCACCGTAAGAGTGACATTTGACTGACTGGTTGAGGTGGCTTTACATTTGTAGTGGCACAAGTAGCAACAGACCTTTTCCAGAGATGGTCTTATTCTTCTTCTTATTATAGCAGTTTTGGCTTCTGTATTGTGACGTGCATCTAAGTGTAACAGAAAAAAATGTAGGGCGGGAATTTGGTTTTGTCCATTGGATGGAGGCAGATCTGCTTACAGTGAACTGTTCGAAAGGGGAGGTCACCAGAAGTCATCAGAAAGAAGTCTATTCTGATTAAGAATTATCAAAAAAAAAGGTCGAGAAAAAAAGATATGCATGGATGAATATTTCACAATAAGATTAAAAACATGAATTTAGAAAACAGGTGAATAGGGTGAATTTACATTGCATGCAGACCTTTAAAACAGAAAAAATAGACTGATTAATCGCACTTTTTTCAGCTCAGCATGAAATCAGAACTGATTCTATTTATTTTCTTGATGCAAGTTACTGATCATATTGTGAATTATCCATTCGTGCACTTTACTTTGTAATTTGTAATGAAAATAAAACATTTACAATATTTTTCAGCTGTTTCACTCAGAAAAACATTATAATACAGTAGTAAAGTCAGTTGCAACATCTGTTTCATATCAGCTTTAAAGAGATAACAGATTTAAACAGGCTCACTTACTACAATATTTATTCAGCCACACAATTTTTTAGGACTTAAACACATTTTATTTTCCTTCCCAGAAATGAAAAATCAGTCATTGTTTTCTCCCCTCATGCTATTTCAAACCTAAGCTATATGACTTACTTTCTTCTGTCAAACATAAAAAAATACATATTTTGAGAATTGTTTCAGTGTTTTTGTCCATACAATGAAGGAAATTTGTGCTTTCTCAGAAGAAAGAAAGTCATATTTGTAATGACACGAGGCTGAATAATGAAAAATTTGGATTTTTGGTGGAACTATTCCTTTCATGAATAAAAAATACAATAAACAAAAAAATAAAATATTTTGTTAAAGCCCTAAAAAATTGCATAGATGCCAAACGTAGCAGAACATATAAGGTATTAGTAATAATATTAATGATAACATCAGATAATAAGAACATATTTCTGATTTTCTGTCAAAAAACGGTACTTGAGCCTTACTGATGCTACAGCTGGAGTAAATAAGACAAAAAAAGGTTGAAAAATCACTGCCCCGACACACACCGCAGCCCATCCCTCCATCAGAATTTTCAGCGTATGTCTGCTTATATGTGACCTCCTTTTCTGCAGACTCACCATCTTACCGTTTCATGATCCAGATTGTTCATATTCATTTGAATCAATCTGACATGCACATTCATTGCTCTGACCGGCACAGCAAGACCTCCCAGAATCTAGTTCACATATTTGTGTCAAGTATTACATCACAGGCTGTCAATCACACAAGACTGGGATGCACTGGGGATGTCTAAGAAATATGAACTGTGTTATTAACACCAAACTTCATTTCCTAGCTTCACTGCAGATTTATACAGGCTACTCATTTTCTTCAGGCACTGGTGATCATCTCACCAAACCGGATTGATATAAGTAACCCAAAAACGAAGGATGCAGGATGATGAGCATGTGTGGTCCTGTTGTGCATTTGTTAATAATCCATGGCAACGTTACATCACAGCCTCTCTGAAGGATGGGCTCTCAAGATGAGTTTGTCCAAAGCACATAATGTGACGCCTTTAACACAGACAGGCTCTGGATGTGCCTCAAAACTATCAGTTACAGCCTGAGCTACTCGAACACTCACTAGTGTGCATTTATCAATTGTAAATAATAAATACCCATCATGAGGAGTTCATATTCTCCACCAGATATCTGCAAATCCACATGTTTTAAGTTTTACTTACCCATCTGGCTAGTGTGTGTTACAGTCCAAACGGGCTCCAAGTGCAGTCTCGGGAGGACTGAGTGTGCTGGTTATCTTGAGGCGGGTACCGGATCGGTTTTGGTTCGCTTGTCAGACAGATATCCGGGCAAGGCCCACCTTAACCCACGCTGCTCCGGTGAAAACAGCCTCTACTGCTCCAGATATACCGGGGAGATGCATACAACCAGGAGAAACCCCTCTGTGCTGATGGTTACGTTATTTTATCCGAAGAGGTGAATGCTCATGTGCATCAAAATAAAACCAGGGGCATTTCAGATACACTTCCTTCTAGTGAGCGAGCTGTCTGATTCTCCGCAAAGCAGGCGAGCGCGGCGAAGCCCCGCCTTCCTCTCAGCTGATTGGTTTGTGATCCGCACAGAAGGTTCTTGCCTCGACGCTGATTGGTAGGCTATTTTGTCGTTAAAACAAGCCCACGCCCTTTGAGGGTTTGCTCGAGTCGTGTTGCTACTACTCAAATATGAGATGGGGAGTCTGACTCGTTTACGCGAATCGGTTCTTTCGAACGGTTCGCTTTAAATAACCGGTTACAAAAAAAGAAAACGGTGATTCGTGTGCGTCATGACGTAATTACGTCATCACGTGGTCAGTATAGCTGTTTGTTTGGTTTTATTTCGATTAAGTTTTATTAGTAAAAAGGTTTATTGTCAATTAATGTGTCCCATTGAGTTTTTGCATCAGTGATTCAGCTCATAAAATTGTATACAGCTTAAATGTAGTTAGTAGTTGCATTTCATTTATTCACATGTCTTGACTGGATAGGTTATCCATGTTAAAATGCTATTTTTAAGCACGTTTTATTTAGAACATATGCAATTAAGATAAACTCTCTTTTAGCCCCATGAACTGGTGAATTGTATTGTTTGTTTCATTTTTTGATCAAATTTAGAAAACAACAGGTAGGAGATCGTCAACTAGTATTATTCACACCACTAAATAATAATATTACGCCCTCTACTGGACATTTTTGTGAAGTAAATTATCAAAGCAATTTTCAGTTATACGTTTAGATAATACCTGATATTCCTTAGTGATTTTTTTTAACTGTGAGAATAAAATTACAATGGTAAAATATATTTTGATATTATTAAAATATATTATACAGCTCCATGTTCATTTATGCAAATTCTCATCAGTAGTACCTAAATTGAAAAGGACAAAAACACCTTTATGTAGAATTTAATTTAAAATTTTAATTTAGAATTTATTGACAAATTAAGATTCAGTGTAGTGGGATTGGTTGTTATTTGTCAACATTTTAAATATATTACAAGATTCGGCAAAAATATTAACTATAAACTATTACATGAGCAATTAAACTATTAAATTAATTATTAACTACTACATTAATATCATACTATATATTGAATTACATTCTTCAAGGCCTATTGGTCGAGCAAAAATATGTAATAATAAATGTAATACTAAAATAAAGAACTGGACCAGCTAATGAGCTTATTGTTTTATCAGATGTGTCTTTTACTTTATATTATTAAAAAAGCAAGCAGGTTCTCTTCATCACTGCACTAGCTCTTCAGCTGCAAACACAATACACACACTAGTAAACAGTGTTGGGGAAAGTTACTTTTAAAAGTAATGCATTGCAGTGTTGCATTACTCCATAAAAAAGTAACTGATTGCATTACTTAGTTACTTTTTATGGAAAGTAATGCATTATGTTACTTTTGCATTACTTTTTTGTCACCTGGGCTGTGCTTGTTTATTTATTTTTAATAACAGAAAACCCAAAAGTTATATTTTTGGCGACTTCAAAGGCCCTTTCATACCAAGAGTGAAATTAATAAGCCTCAGGCTGAAGAAAATGCCTCTGCCTCCGCACTTACTCCCAATTTCTCTCAACACAGGGACAGGAAAGGTGTCAGTGAATAAATTGAATTATTTGAAAAAATAACTCAGATATGTTCTTGATCATTTGAAATTAATGCATTACTTTACTAGTTACTTGATAAAAGTAATCTGATCACGTAACTTGTGTTACTTGTAATGTGTTTTCCCCAACACTGCTAATAAAGTTCAATATATATTGTATTATATGTATTATCAGTGTATTGTATTGTATCATTTCATTTGTACAATCATTCTCAAAAACAAATGCAGTTGTAACAGCCATTAAATGAAAGCTGACATTTGTTTTATAAAATGGTAGTGCCACAACAGCACAGGATGGCAGCGTTGTATATGGTTTCACTGTAACTGTGTTTAGTATAAAGATAAAAATGCTGAGTGATATTTGTCTGGCACACACACTGTTAGTCACAGCTTTTCTTTTAGTGGTTTGAAACCGCTGACTACCCTTACATTACTGTACTATGGTACGATGATGGTACTTCGATACATAGCATGGATCTAAATGTTTACCATTTTCATCTGATAGCCAATTACTGCATGGTACTTTTTCAGTGTACATTTATAACCAAACTGTAGTGTCTCACAGCAACTTATATGAAATAGCTGAATCTTTGTTTTTTTTTTTGTTTTTTTGCACCTGTGCTTGAAGAAATTAACATCTTTACAGGCCCTTGTGAAAAAGAAGTACACTTTAGCATACCATTAAAAACAGTATTTATTATGGACATAACATATACGTTTAAACATTTATAATGTTAAATGTTTATAATGTTATAATGTTTATACATTTCTATTAACGTTTATACATTAACATACATTTGCATGTACAATATGTGTTTTTTTAAAGTTGTAGTATAATTTAAAAGTATAATTAAAAGTGTTTTACATGCGCTTTAGTATAATAGTCAACATATGAAAATAAGTGCATATTGATTTAAAAATGCACGTTAAAGTGCATTTTTAAAAAGTGTCATGGAAGTACACCTTTATTTCACTGATATTATATTATCCGCAAATACAGTATTTTTTTAAAAAAAAGTAGCCTACTTTTATATTCAATACAAACAAAATGTATGTAGTTTGCTTGAAAAAAAAAAGAATATCTAGGTCTGTTTTCAGTAATATCTTTACAGAGTCATTTAGAATTCAATGTTTTCCATAAAAAAAAAAACATTGCAGCAGTTAAACAGGAGTTGTAGGCATCACCGCGATGATAATAGACTAAAAGTCACAGAAAGACAATTATTGCCAAAAAGGAATTTGAGAAAGCAAATGTGCGAACGTGCTGTCCTCTTAATCTGAGTGTTAACTGTTAATCTGACCAAACAGTACTTACATGTAAAAAAAAAAATAAGGCAATATTTTTAATATTTAACTATTGAGTGAAAAAATTCGATGTTTATATTGTAACTATATAGATTACGTGGCTTAGCAACATCAGCACATATGTCAGCACATTTTATGTCGTGCTTTCTAAATTCTAATATTTTTACACCTCGTTTATGGAGACGAAATGACGGTAAATCAGAGGTCAAGCTGCAATAAACGAGCGATCAAAGGTCATCAAGAGAGCCAAGAGACTCTGGCACAGACAGAGAAGCAGCAGCAGATCACATCACCCCTCCCAACAGCAGCTTCACGGCAAACCTGCTGCTGCCGCCGCCGCTGCCGCCTCACATTATTCGCCACCGGTGCTCCGTCTGACTGAAACGACGGAAAGGAAGACATCTCGCCATATTCATTCGCCTCGTTTCCATACAGCCCATCATGGATATGCTGGGGAAGAAAGAGCGGAGAGGCAGGGATGTGAAGGGCTTGTTGAAGAGGAACTGGATTCTCATAGCAACCATTACCTCGGTGATACTGGGTAAGATGGGCATTTCTCCGCATCGTTTATCTCGCTTCATTGTTGTGCTCTATCACGTCTCATGCCGTTAATTATGTATCCAGTGCTGTTGTTTTATTTTCAGCGCTAATTCTCTGACTGTGCTTGCTGTTAGATTGATGTGCACCGACGTTTTGATATCATTCAATGGCTGGTTTGACAATAAGAGCAATTAAATTGTTTGTGTTTGTTGCATTTAGCTGCACATCTGCAGGTGTGTTGATGGGTGAATGTGATGAATTAAGGCATTGATCAGTGTGTGTGTGTGTGTGTGTGTGTGTGTGTGTCAAGATATTTTACTACTGCCACAGAGAAACGTGACCAGACTTCCAGTATGACACAGTAAAATCTCTCTGTTTCATCTCACACAAGCAATGACAAATAGTGTTAAGGGATCGGGGCTAGTTGTCACACTTTGCTGTTTTAGAAAGTCAGTCTAAATTCCTAAAAGCTAATTTGAACATGTTCATCTTTACTAGTTAGAAAAAACAAACTTAACTGGATATATGACAAAATGCCCTGTGAGAGAAAAAAAAAAAACACGAAATCTTTTTTTTAAGGAATAGTTCACACAAAAATGAGTATTTGCTGAGAAGACGAGTTTGTTTCTTCATCTGAACAGATTTGGAAAAATGTTGCATCACTCGCTCACCTATGGATCCTCTGCAGTGAATGGGTGCCGTCAGAATGAGAGTCGAAACAGCTGATAAAAACATCACAATAATCCACAAGTAATCCACCCAAATTCAGTCCATCAATTAACATCCTGAGAAGTGAAAAGCTGTGTGTTTGTAAGAAACAAATGCATCATTAAGACTTTTTCAACTTTATCAACCATTGCTTCCATGCTAAAACAGGAGTCCTTATGGCTTTCTCCAGTGAAAAGGTTGTTTAATCTCAATCAGGAGAGAAATATGCACAGATCAAGCATCATTTATAAGAGAAACAGTCCAAAACAGTTCTAAACAAATATGTCAGTGGATTTTTATGTGATGGACTTTTTCACTGGAGGAAGTGTTATTATAGATAATGGATGGGTATATTTTATCATGGATTATTTTGGACATTTCAGTCTAAAGCGACAGCCTAACGGTAAATCATTTATCGAGGATTTGTTGCTTATAACCATGAAGATTTCAATTCACCAGACATTAACTGATGGACTGGAGTGGTGTGGATTAGTTGTGGATTATTGTGATGTTTTTATCAGTTGTTTGGACTCTCATTCTGACGGATGAAAATCCATCTGTTCAGATGAAGAAACAAACTCTTTGACATCCTGGATGGCCTGAAGGGAATAAATATTCAGAACATTTTTGTGGAACTAAAAGGCATCTTTTACAAAATATTTGTACTGTAAAATGCTGGAAAACGTGCAAAGTCAGTTTGGCCAGGCTGGTTGGAGGCCAGACTCGGAAATCAGCTTGAATTAGATAAAAGCAGCAAACCATCTTAAACTATGACTTTTTATGACAATTTTAACTGTTACGATAAACAAAACAAACCAACATGCAATTAAACGTAGTAAAATATGATACAAAATGGCTGTAATTCATAAACTATAATATGAGAATTGTGAGAAGCTTGTATTTGTGCGTGTTGTTTTCTTGAGGCAAGTATTCACACCATTTAATAATTTAATACAGTTTTGATGAGGTATTTGTGTAATTAAAATGTATAACTTTACAGTTACTGAGACAAGAATGCCAGCTCTCCCCTACATTTTTGTGCAGAAGTGTTTTTTTTAATAGCAACTGTGTGCAATTCTTGAAAATAAAAGCATGGCATATTCAATTGTAAATAATCATAAATGAGTAGTTATTTGCCTTGCCACAAACTGGCCAGTTCGTGAAGGCTTAGTCATCACAACATTAATAGTTTAATGCTTGGCAAAATGCTCAGAATTTATAGGCTGTCCAATAAAATCTCACTATTGCTCTATTAGGCATTTCTGAGCTGATCGGTGAGGCAATTAAGCAGCAGTCATAGATTATACACTATATGTACTGACAAGACAATGAGAAAAGTCTTGACTGCAGAGATGGCATGTACTATTTTTCTATAAAATGAATACACTTTTATAATATTTACAATACTGCTATCATAATATTTATAATATGTGACCCTGGAGCACAAAAGCAGTCTTAAGTCGCTGGGGTATATTTGTAGCAATAGCCAAAAATACATTGTATGGGTCAAAATTATCAATTTTTCTTTTATGCCAAAAATCATTATGATATTAAGTAAAGATCATGTTCCATGAAGATATTTTGTAAATTTCTTACCATAAATGTATCAAAACTTCATTTTTGATCAGTAATATGCATTGCTAAGAACTTCATTTGGACAACTTTAAAGGAGATTTTCTCAATATTTTGATTTTTTTTGCACCCTCAGATTCCAGATTTTCAAATAGTTGTATCTCGGCCAAATATTGTCCTATCCTAACAAATACATCAATGGAAAGCTTATTTATTCAGCTTTCAGATTATGTATAAATCTCAATTTCGAAAAATTGACACTTAAGACTGGTTTTGTGGTCCAGGGTCACATGTTAATTTGATTGCATTTTTATATTATAAAAATAGCCAAAATAGTGGGTAATGTTTTTACGTATAAAAAACACTCAGTCCTGAACCTGTCTAATACTTGTAGTAAATTTTTATTTTATTTTATTTTATTTTGCCATGTTTGTGCACTGGTCAAAACACAGATTGTTTTGATGCCATGCAAGATTGTGCAGTCACCTACAATAAAACAAAAGGCAGGCCAAGCCAAACACTCTTTCAGTGTTTCATAACATCTTTTATTTACTCAGTCATAAGCACCATAATCATTATGATGCTAAAATGTAATAAAGATATGTTGCAGTACAACAGAGACCATATAATTGACTGTGGCATTGTGGTCAACTATAGGTTTGGTTTAGCCTCGTTAAACATTCAAGACGTCTTCAGGATTGAAAGTAAGAATATCAGATATGGCATTGCATTTTAGATATACAAATAGTTGTGAAGTCATCCCTTGTGAAAAAGAAGTACATTTTAGCATACTTATTACAAAAATGAATATACTTTAGAATAAAAAGAATATAAGTGAACTGAATATAATGTTTTCAGAAACTTAATTGCATGTTAATTTCAATTCAATTCAATTGTATTATAGTTTACATTTATATTAAATGCAATTAGCTGAACTTCAGGGTGTCACTTAAGTAGGACTTTTATAAATAATTTCATAATTACTTCTATTGTCTTTGAACATTTGTAATAATGTAGTTGCAATTTAGTGAATTTAAAAATATTAGCTTTAAATATAATATTGAATAACACCCTACAATTCCAAAAATAAGTACTTTACATGTGCTTTAATATGTTAGTCAACACATCAAAATAAGTGTACTTGTTTAAAGCATGACAAAAGATTATTAAACCAGGCATTTAAACAGTACTTTAAAGTAAAACTTTTAATTTGACATCATTACAAAGTTCAGTTTTAAAAGTCTGCTTAAGTGAAACAGTCATGAAAGTGTCTCTCTTTAAGTAAGTACTTAAGTGGCCTTTTATTTAACACTACAAGTTCTTTTCTGAAAAGGGATAAAAGAATTAAAATAATGACAACTCCATTTGATTTGATTTTTGTTGATCTGATTTTTGTTGAAAGTGTGCAACATTTTGAAATTATGCCTGACATTACAGAAGGACATTGGAAACAGACACATAAATATAAATATCATTTGCTGTGTCTGCAGTGCAGTCAAACAGACTTAATTAAGTGTATTGGAAAGCTTTTTAATTTATTTCATATACGCTATATCTGACCATATCAAAATCCATCATCATAGAAGAATGGAATTGAGATGATCTAAAACTCAAAATGACACATTTGTCCGAAATATATTTATCCGTTTCACAGCTGCAGCT
Source organism: Tor tambroides (assembly GCA_021397915.2). Taxonomy (NCBI): domain Eukaryota; kingdom Metazoa; phylum Chordata; class Actinopteri; order Cypriniformes; family Cyprinidae; genus Tor; species Tor tambroides. The sequence goes on from JAFVLL020008871.1 coordinate 25,274, forward strand.
AATTCAGCACATCTCGTGTTGTGCGTCTGACAACAAATACAGGAATATTATTTGTGCCCTGAACATCACAAAGCATTTACAGCTCGCTATTCTTGTTGTCAGGACCCTTTCGAAATGTCACTGCGATTGGAGATTTGGATTCTCTTGCATTTGCTGTGAAATCACTCTAAAGATCAGTGATGACATTTTGTTTTTGTAATCATTTTGACACAATCAGACTAGTAATTGTAAATGAAGTTGATCTTGAGATATTATTGGAATAGTTAGCTCTACATTCAGTCTGGCTTGTTTCGGGCTTCGTATAGATTAAGCACAACTAAGAGCTTCACATTTACAGTCAGTTTGACGTGCTTTCTGTCTTTCTGTCTGCAGGGATCGCACTGGGAGTGCTGGTGCGGGACTACACCTCTCTGTCCCAGCTGGAGAAGCAGTACTTTGGCTTCCCAGGAGAAATCCTGATGAGAATGCTAAAGCTGGTCATCCTGCCTCTCATCATCTCCAGCATGATAACAGGTATCGCTCTATCTGCAGCCCATCACAGTATCGCCATTTATGACTGGCTGTGAAAATTCGGAGGTCGTAAATGTTGCCCTTGTGTTAGCAGTGTCCAGGGATGAGGATCCATCCATACAAGATTAACGGCAGCCCTGCCAGAGTCTTTTGTCTTTTTCAGTCACACAGAATGTCAGAATCACCCACTAAAAAACACTATTATTATATTATATTTGAAAATAGTCATTAAATATGTGGAACATTAGTCATACCTATTTATGATTTCCAAACATTTCTGTCAGCCAAGAAGGGTTATTATAGTTGAAACTACAACATAAATGATCAAAATAAGAAGGGGAAGAAGAAAACATTTTCATTATTTGAAATAAAATAAACGTCAACTGAAATAAAAAATAAAATATGAAAAAACAGTTGATTTCAGCTAGTTTCCAAAATGACATTTTTAATTTTAATTTAGTTTAAGTTGAGATACTAAAATAACTCTAAAATAAATAAATAAACTAAAATTAAAAATAATAAAAACTATATAGACGTATTAAAAAAAACACATAATAAAAGTTACAAAAACACACTAAAATTACTAAAACTTAAATTAAATTGAAAACAGAAATATTCACAAAAACTATAATAGTAGGGTATGACAGGGCACAAATGTGCTTTTCACTACTCCCACAGTATGACTGCAGAAAAAAATATTAGTTTTTATTGAACATTGATGGAGCAACAGATTTTGTGTGAAAATAAATCATAAAAGTGGCTTGTTTTGTTTAAAAATCGTATAAATATGTGCGGTGGGACTTTTGACCCCACACACAGGGCGAAAAGCACAAAGTATTTACACAAATACTCAATTTGTTTTCAGTAAAAGTTAATACTTGATCAAAACAATCACTTCAGCAAATGTTGTACTGTTTTCTGTTTGTTTTGATAAATAATGTATTTTTGTTCAATAAATATAGGCCTACTGTCGATCAAATATATTCATTTTAAAAACACAGAAACAAAATTATTTTAAAAAAGTATAGATTTTGAAAGTATTTATGGAGATCTCATACTAGATTAATATAGGTTTACAGTAGTAACAAAGATGTAACAATGATGATTAATATCGTATTTTCAAATATGATTGTTTCACCCAACTTAATACAGTATTTGATATTTACCATCTGAATCTATCCATTGCATGTCAGCAAATGGAAAAGTCAGCCAGCTATTTATTGTTATGTTAATTATTGTGCCATTACTGAAATTATTGTGCTTTTTACACCAAATAACATACTTTCAAATTCTTCTGTTATTGAAGAACTGTTGCTTTAATTACCTTAAACAAAACTGAAAAACATTAAAAAGACCTTTGTCTCAAAATATAGACAGTAATCAATTCTCATTTGCTACATAAATCTACAACATTTTAAAGAACGTTAAATATTAGATTAAATTAGCACAGAATCAGCTTTGCTTTGCTGTTTGTGATCAGTCAGAGATCAGTCAGATTTTCATGTGCAAAGTCAAAAGAGGTTGGTAAGAAAATTGCTGAGGTCAGTTCTGTGCCATTTAGTGTTTTAAAGGGGAAAAAAGTCAAATTCGAGCCCCACTGATTTACAATATTTACTTAAAGTACCACCATATAGATTTTAAGTTAATATTTAAATAATTTAACAAACCATTCACGTGTTCACGGTTCTTCGATGTTGGTTAATGGTTATATTCAGGTAAAAACTCAGATTTTTATTTCTAAATAATGTTTTTATTTTAATCGTACATTTTTTCATTTAATTAATTATTAGCTTTTTACCATCTCACAAATCCCCTTGTAGTTTCCTCATGAATCCTCAGGGGTTTGTAAACGCTTGTTTAGGAAACTCTGGCATAGTATAGCCAAATATTTTATTGCTGAAATATGTACAGTGCCGTCCAACAGGATGAAATGCACCCTGTGCCTAAGTTTTAGACAATATCAATTTGTGTTTTGGACAATATCCTTATCATTTATGAGCATAAAGACAGTAAAGTTCTTACACTGAAGACCAGCAATAATGATTTCATTTTGATTACATACTGTAGTAATGGCAATATATACACGTCACAGTCATATGTGCCCCTTGATTACGTGCTTGATTACTGAATTAAAAGATTTATTGATCTGACTGATTGCCAATTAAGCTTAGTATGTAATAGACCAATCAGAACACAGTTTAGAGATGATTGATAAATAGCTAATATTTTTCTGTGTTCTAACTTCATTATTTTAATGTGTTCAAACTTTGCGTTGTCACTTATCAGTTACTTATCATCACAAAAAGATAAGGATTTGTGCTGTTGATAATGTCTGAAACCTCACTTCCAAACATTTGGAGGGAAACTGTAGCTACAGAGCTTTTTTTTGTTGCAGTGTAACCCACTTGCATTGATTAACATTCTTTGTTAGCATTGTTAAGTGGGTCAAGTGTGTTCTTTGGAGAATGAATAAGTAGTATTAACTTCTGGCCTTGTTTGTGAAGGAGTGGCAGCGCTGGACTCTGAGGTTTCGGGCAAGATCGGTCTTCGTGCAGTGATTTATTACCTGTCCACTACCATCATTGCTGTCATTCTTGGTGAGTCACGTAAACATGGCATCAATAAACTTTAAAGACATAAATTGTGATTGTTTAACAATGATGTTGTGCTCAAAAGGAATCGTTCTTGTGACGACGATTAAACCCGGGGTGTCTCAGAGTGCTGATAATATCGAGAGAGCAGGAAGCACTCCGAATGTGACCACTGTTGACACCCTGCTGGACCTGGTTAGGTAAAAATTGCACACCTTGATCTACCTATGTTGTAAGAAGGATAATATGAAAAAAAATCCACATAATATGCATGCATAATATGCATATTTGAGCACTTAAGGAATACCTAAAAATGCATGATATTCATTGCAATAAATAACAATCTGGTGCAATGACATGACCATTTTTGGTATGGCTTATATGTCCAGTTTTTGGGCCACTGTATGTAATATATGAGCAATATCACAATATCAGCACGGCTGTGATTCGGCCGTAGGTAATCACAGCGTGCCGATATACAGCCATATCGCACGTCTGCGAGTGTGATATTGCGTTTATACAACAGTTCGACAGCACGAGTGTGAAAATAAATCCGAAACAACAACGGAGTCTCTTTAAAAGCCCTCTTTTGTGCAGAACTACTTCCTTCTGCCAGAGATTTAAATCTAAAGTTGACAGTTTAACAGCTGAGCCCAAGCCTCCGTTACTAATTCCAAAATGTCACTTTAGAACTAGTAACGAAGTAGTCTCGCGTAGCCAGACCTCAGACTTGACGGCTGAAGGTCTGGAATGTATGGTAGCTTTTATTGGCCAAGGCCCGCCCATGAGGCCGTTTGACCGACATGTCAAACAGCCAATCACAGTTCGTTTCGTTCAACGTCACGTTTCAGGGCGTGGAAATGTCGTCACAATAACAAATCGGTGTGTGAAACTCTCGGATGTATTTTAAAGTTTCAATGCCGCGAACTTTAAATATTTCACATACTTTTGAAAATCCAGCATTTAGTTGACCTGATAAGCGTTCATCGTCACATTTGTAAACACGACGGCTTTCTTCTTTCGTGAGGGGGTTTGGCGCCACTGCATCTTTGTTTCCCGGCGGACTGAAAATAAACGCGACACTCGCGTCTCTCGGAAATCCGGTTTGATTCAACCAGTCAGATGACGACTTCGACATTCCTGAAGTGTTTCCAGAAAAGTGTGCCGTATGCATCAGACGTTTAGCCAACGTTCCGTGGGTGTGACGTCTGAGGCTGAGACTAGTAACGAAGGAACTTTGAGTTGCTTCTTTGAAAGCTAATATTGTGTTACTGTAGTAAAAGCTTACTGTATTATGTAGAGTATTATGAGAGAGAGATCGACTGAGCCAGCGTAAAATTTGCTATGCAATTCAGTCAAAAGTACAAAGGCAGTGCTCTGATATACAGCATTTAAGTTACATAAAACATAATGTGCTGAGATTTTGCACTCAGCCAAAACTATTTGCTCTAAAACAAATAATAGATTAATGAGACCAAAGACTGTCCATTAAATTTACCCAAAAAGAATTATATCTCGTGTTTAACCACTATAGAGACATCAGAGCCAGAGGCAAATGCCAAAAGATCTGGCCGCGGTGAGGCTTCTCTCAGTGGGGTGATGAGTGCTGAATGGCCACTGACGCCCTGGAGCTCACATCTCCGAAAACTTCGAAGCAATTTTGTCAAATAGACATAATCTTTATTAACAAAGCGCATATTTGAAATCTAAACAAGTATATTATTGCCTAAAAACTCTTAAAATTACATTCTGTAACACAAAACAGTATTATTTTTAAAATTATAGTGGATTTGAGCGTCCGCCATGATACTCACTGCTGTGAGAAATACTGCAAGCGGAATGATACAAACAGTGAAATGGCTGGAGTTCTGTTATCAGTAGAATATCGCCATCTTGGAAAATGCTCTCAGCTGATCAGATTCGAGGACCAGAAAGAACTGTTGCATATAATATAATATAATATAATCACACTGTTTGGGGACCAGTTCTCACTATTAACTATGACTTTTGCCTCAATAACTCCTAATTTGCGGCTTACTAATAGTCAGTAAGGTAGTTGTTAAGTTTAGGTATGGGGTAGATCTAAAATATGGTCATGCAGAATAAGGCATTAATATGTGCTTTGTAAGTACTAATAAACAGCCAATATGCTAGTAATATGCATGCTAGTAGGCAACTAGTTAATAGTGAGAATTGGCCCCTAAACTAAAGTGTTACCTATAATATGATCAAGAATCTGTCTCAAGCACTTTAAACAAGTGGTTTGTTTATGTCATTTCTTCATAGGAATATGTTTCCTGAAAATCTTGTGCAAGCCTGTTTTCAGCAGGTAAAATATAATATGTTTCAACTTATGTTAAGTCATGCAAATATAATATTCTGTTTAAATAAACATCATCTGTGTTTTAGTATAAGACGCAGCGCAAAGAGATTGAACCATCGAAAACCAACATAAACACAAGTAATACAACTACATTTCCACCGTTCACCACCATTATTTCAACAGTTGGACAGGTGAGAGAAAGATGAATAGTAAATCAATGGTAAAGATGGAGAATGTATGTATTGATTTTTGGCTTCTTTCTGCTGTAGAATTTGACCAAAGACTACAAGATCGTGGGCTCATATTCAGATGGCATTAATGTTCTTGGTCTGATTGTATTCTGTGTGACTTTCGGCCTGGTCATCGGCAAGATGGGAGAAAGGGGCCAAATCCTGCTCGAGTTCTTCGATGCTTTGAATGAAGCCACCATGAGACTCGTTCAGATTATTATGTGGTTAGTTCTGACAACTTACATGCAAGAATGACTATTATTATTGCTTATACTCAGGCCTGAGGATGGGCTCTATTGACTTGGGTCAATAAGAAACCACCCAGAACACCCTAGCAACCACACTGCAACTTCCTAGCAACCACCCAGAACACCTTTGCAACCATATTGCAACTCCCTAGCAACGACCCAGAACAGCCTAGCAACCACATTGTAACTCCCTAGCAACCACCCAGAACAGCCTAGCAACCACATTGTAACTCCCTAGCAACCACCCAGAATACCCTAGCAACCACATAGCTACAACTGAGAACTCCCTACCTACCACTTAACAACTCCCTAGCAACCACCCAGAGTACCCTAGAAACTGCATAGCAACCACCTAGAAATCCCTAGCTATTACATAGAAAGTCTCTAGAAACCACCCTAGGATACTCTAGATGTAACATAGCAACCACTCAGATTACCCTAAAAACCACATTGCAACACCCTAGCAACCACATAACAATTCCTTAGCAACCATTCAGAATACCCTAAAAACCACATAGCAACACCCTAGAAACCACATAGCATTTCCCTAGCAACCATTCAGAGTACCCTAAAAACCACATAGCAACACCCTAAAAACCATATAGCAATTCCTTAGCAACCATTCAGATTACCCTAAAAACCACATAGCTACACCCTAGCAACCACATAACAATTCCTTAGCAACCATTCACTATACCCTAAAAACCATATAACAATTCCTTAGCAACCATTCAGATTACCCTAAAATCACATAGCAACACCCTAGAAACCACATAGCAATTCCTTAGCAACCATTCAGAATACCCTAAGAAAAAATACTTAGCAACACCTTAGAAACCACATAGCAATTACTTAGCAACTATTCAAAATACCCTAGAAACCACATAGCAACACCTAGCAACCACCCACAGGAAGCACGACTCACTTTTTCTTAAGAAAATCTAAACAATAATTTTTATTACAGTTATGCAGTTGAAAAAAACATGTAGGAAGATACATCAGCCAATAAATGATATGCTTCTTGGAATTATGAGTAATATTGATTATAAATGTAATGATACTTAATGAATTTTCTCTGGCAGTTACATGCCCGTTGGCATCTTGTTCCTAATTGCTGCCAAGATCATGGAGGTGGACGACTGGGAGATCTTCAGGAAGATGGGCCTGTACATGGTGACAGTGCTCAGCGGGTGAACAAGCTTCTCTAATGTTCCCTTGTTGATTTACTGTCGGCTCTGTTCACACACAGATAAGAGTCACAGACATTTAAAACTGCTCGAGCTGCAGATGTGCTTATTACACATTTCATAAACTCCAAACTTCCACTAATTTGAGTGGTAAAGGCGACCGAACATCAGTCAGGAGATTTTGTAGCTGCAGTTAAACAAATGCCATCTGCACTCATGTGGAATGAATCGAGAGCACACTGCTGAGTCAGAATAAAGTGTAGCTCTCACGTCTAGAGAGGATATAAATCCAAGTGACCTTGGTAAAAACACTGGATGCTTTTAAAGGGATAGTTCACCCAAAAATCAAAATGACCTCATGATTTGCTCACCCTCAAGCCATCCTAGGTGTATATGACTTTCTCCTTTCAGATGAATACAGTCGGAGTTATATTAAAACTGTCCTGGCTCTTCCAAGCTTTATAATGGCAGTCAATGGGTGTTGAGATTTTGAAGTCCAATAAAGTGCATCTATCCTTTATAAAAAGTGCTCCACAAGGCTCTGGGGGTTAATAAAGGCCTTCCGAAGCAAATCGATGCGTTTGTGTAAGAAAAATATCCATATTTAAAACTTTATAAACCGTAATCTCTAGCTTCCACTAACTGTTGTGCGTGTGTTCACACCGGTCACGAATTAGAAGTACAAAAAGAAAAGGATTTGTAAAGAAAGATCGGATTTCAATATAAGTCAAGAGTAGATGAGTTTTCCTTTGCTGTAAACAAAACTTGGTTCTCGCGAGACTAGAATATTACGCTAGGCCTACGGCTACGTCATCCGCTGGATATTTTTCTTACACAAACGCATCGATTCACTTCAGAAGTCCTTTATTAACCCCTGGAGCTGTGTGGAGCACTTTTTATCATGTATGAATGCACTTTATTGGACTTCAAAATCTCAACACCCATTCACTGCCATTATAAAGCTTGGAAGAGCAAAGACATTTTTTAGTATAACTCTGATTGTATTTGTCTGAAAGAAGAAAGTCATATACACCAAGGATGGCTTGAGGTTGAGTAAATCATGGGGTAATTTTCATTTTTGGGTGAACTATTCCTTTAACTCTTTCCCTGCCATTGATGGAATTTTCCGTCATTTACGAGACAGCGCTTCTGCGCCAGGGATGGAAATATCTGGCTTTCCGTGTTTTCACTGTTATATGGTAGGAGGCGCTATTACACATCTTCTGATAGAGAACTGAACGTCCGTCTTGATCAAACACAGGCGAAGAAGAAGCAGAAACAAGCAATCGCATATGTAAGCAGATGCATATGTAAAATAATGCAATCATCAAACATGAAACAGCATATACAGGTGCATCTCAATAAATTAGAATGTCGTGGAAAAGTTCATTTATTTCAGTAATTCAACTCAAATTGTGAAACTCGTTTATTAAATAAATTCATTGCACACAGACTGAAGTAGTTTAAGTCTTTGGTTCTTTTAATTGTGATGATTTAGGCTCACATTTAACAAAAACCCACCAATTCAACAAATTAGCATACTTCATAAGACCAATAAAAAATTTTTTTAGGGAATTGTTGGCCCTCTGGAAAGTATGTTCATTTACTCTATATGTACTCAATACTTAGTAGGGGTTCCTTTTGCTTTAATTCAGCGTGGCATGGAGGGGATCAGTTTGTGGCACTGCTCAGGTGTAATGGAAGCCCAGGTTGCTTTGATAGCGACCTTCAGGTCATCTGCATTGTTGGGTCTGGTGTCTCTCATCTTCCTCTTGACAATACCCCATAGATTCTCTATGGGGTTCAGGTCAGGCAAGTTTGCTGGCCAATCAAGCACAGTAACACCATGGTCATTGAACCAGCTTTTGGTACATTTGGCAGTGTGGGCAGGTGCCAAGTCCTGCTGGAAAATGAAATCAGCATCTCCATAAAGCTTGTCAGCAGAAGGAAGCATGAAGTGCTCTAAAATTTCCTGGTAGATGGCTGCGTTGACTGGACTTCAGAAAACACAGTGGACCAACACCAGCAGATGACATGGCAGCCCAAATCATCACTGACTATGGAAACTTCACACTAGACTTCAAGCAGCTTGGATTCTGTGCCTCTCCACTCTTCCTCCAGACTCTGGGACTTTGATTTCCAAATGAAATGCAAAATTTACTTTCATCTGAAAAGAGGACTTTAGACCACTGACAAACAGTCCAGTTCTTTTTCTCCACAGTCCACGTAAGACGCTTCTGACGTTGTCTCCGGTTCAGAAATGGCTTGGTAGCGAGCGTGGTGACTCTTCATGCACTGACTCCAGCTTCAGTCCACTCCTTGTGAAGCTCACAAGTCTTTGAATCAGCTTTGCTTGACAGTATTCTCAAGCTTGCAGTCATCCCTGTTGCTTGTGCACCTTTTCCTACCCAAATTCTTCCTTCCAGTCAACTTTGCATTTAATATGCTTTGATACAGCACTCTGTAAACAGCCACACCTTTCAGTAATGACCTTCTGTGACTTACCCTCTTTGTGGAGGGCTTCAATGTTCGTCTTCTGGACCATTGCCAAGTCAGCAGTCTTCTCCATTATTGTGGTTTCAAAGAACAAGAGATAGCCGGAATTTATACTGTAGGGATGGTCATTAATTGAAACTCAAATGTAAATATTCTAATATTTTGAGATACTGATTTTTGACTTTCATGAGCTGTAAGCTCTAATCATCAAAATTAAAACAAAAAAACTTTTGAAATGTTTTACATGCAATGAATCTAAAATATACGAAAGTTTCACTTTTTGAAATAACTTACAAGAAAAAATAAACTTTTTCACGACATTCTAATTTATTGAGATGCACTTGTAAATCAAAACTACTTAACTGAATGAAATTTGGACTCGGGTGTGTTGATGGAGGCGATCTACTTCATCTTTGTTTTGATCACCTTTCTGAATCGCAATTTTCTCTGCTTTTTGTTGAAAATTTATTTCTGAAATTTCTGAAAAAAAAAAAGAATTCATTAAGCTAGAATATTTTTTGTTTGTTTGTTTGTTTTTGGTTTAAAAGCAGAGGCTCTGTTTTTTTTTTTGCATGTTCAGATTTTCATACGACAGAATATTCTTGGGGCTGTGAAATGATCAAAAATGCTGGCGGTGACTTGCAACTTTATTAAAAAAACTCTGGTGGGGAAAGAGTTAAATAACACCAAACAGCTCGTAGTGACACTGAAATTAAAGCTAGTATTTTAAAAAGATTGTTCTTTATTTTAAAAGATCTATTCTAATATTCATTGCTTATGATAATGTACAATGGATTGTATTTTAAAATACGTTTTCCTTTCACAGACTAGCCATCCATTCCATTGTATTCCTCCCACTGATTTACTTTGTGTTTGTGAGGAAGAATCCATTCACCTTCACTCTGGGAATGGCACAGGCTTTGCTAACAGCTCTCATGATTTCTTCAAGGTGAGTCGATAATTATTCTAGCTTGTGTAATATCTGGTATGTTAACTAAGGCTGGAATGCGCTACACAACTTAAAATCTAAAGCGATTTAAAAACTTGTAAATAGTTACAGAGAAAAACTAGAAATTATACACTAAACGACTGAGGATCACACACTAACAGACATTCAAGTCATTCTGAACACAACAAATTCACACAAAACACGTGTGTTGTTGCTAGCAGAATGAAAACATAATGTGTTCTAAAATTGGCTGAAAATATCAAACATGTTTGCTATCCTTTGACTGAATTGAATCAAAGGCTGAAGCTAAAATATCAGAATCTGTGCCCATCATACACTGTGTGATTTTCTGTGAAATCTGTCAACTCAAATCTGCAGACTGGCTCTGATTTTCAGCAACTAGCGCCAGCTCATCCAGACTGTAAATCGGAGCAAACATCTAGGCAAACCCGATTTACTGTCTGGAAGAGTCTTCTTGATGAGTCAGTCCTTGTGAAAAAGACATGCACTTGTAGTGTTTACTTCAAAGCTTAAAACTATATTTTTAAACAACTGTACTTGCAGATAATATAATATTTCAGAAATAAAAGGCCACTTAAGTGTACTTAAAGAGAGATACTTTCATGAATGTTTCTTAACACACTTAAGTACACTTTTAAAAAGTGTGCTTTATAATAATGTCACAGTTAAAAGTCCATTTTTTGAATAATATTTTGTCATGCTTTAAAGAAGTACACTTATTCTGATGTGTCTACTAACATACTAAAGCACATGTAAAGCTTACCATTGTAACTATAGTCTGTTATTCAACATTACATTTAAAGTTAATATATTTTAAACATACTAAATTGCAGCTCCCTCGTTACAAAAGTGTAATTACAAATGTTATTTAAATACAAGTTTGAATAGAAATGACATTATATATTTCAAAGACAGTTGAAGTAGTTATGAAATCACATAAAGATGTACTTAGTGAGTAAAAAAGGACTCTAAAGTTCAGCTAAAGTTCTATAATAAGTATCTCTGATCTTTAGAACATATTTTGTATATTTTATATATAAAACGTTATTTTTATTAATACTAAGGAAATGAGTTCAGATCAATGCAATAAAGACATTTGAGACATTTTAAATGGGGCTTGAGTGTCCCAATAGTTTTTGCACAAGCGTAAGGCATGCATTCCTTAAATGCTGTGAATAATTCTTTAAAAAAATCTTTTAAAAAATCTGAGAAGTAGCCTTTAGTGTTGTGTTTTGATCATTATTTTTGAGCTTTTTATAGCAAGGCTGCTTGATCCTAAAGATCTGTCTTTCAAGTTTTAGATGCTTTTTGTCAACGAAAATCCACAGTAATCAAAGAAAACTGCTATTTTGCAATAACAAAAGTGTTCACTATATCAGCTCAGCCACTCTGCCGGTCACGTTCCGATGCGCAGAGGAGAACAACAGGATCGACAAGAGAATCACTCGCTTCGTCCTCCCAGTTGGTGCGACTATCAATATGGATGGCACTGCACTGTATGAAGCTGTTGCTTCTATATTCATAGCTCAACTGAATAACTACGACCTGGACGCGGGCCAGATTGTCACCATTAGGTAAGCGGATATAAGCCAATTGGTGTGATATAATAGAGTGAAGTGGCTTCACGAAGGTGATGAATGATACTTTTTTCAAACGTTCATTCCGTAGTATCACGGCAACAGTCGCCAGCATTGGTGCAGCAGGAGTTCCAAATGCTGGACTGGTAACCATGGTGATAGTGCTCACAGCAGTGGGCCTTCCTGCCACTGATGTCACCCTCATCGTCGCTGTTGATTGGCTGCTGTAAGTATCTGTTTTTTTCTGAACAAAGTGTCAGGTTTAATTAATGTGATGCAGTAGTGATGACATATTTTTGTGGGCCATCCCATTTTACCCAGGCTCCCATGACAAAAACCTTGTATGATTTTTCCATTGTCCAACAAAATGAACACAGTACAATTGGCAGAAGTATAAAGCTAAACGTAGGCTACACATGAACTACACCACGGTCACCACCATTAAGTTTCTGACAACCTTTTTTTTTTTAACACTTTCCCTAAAAGTTTGATTTAGAATAGTTTGCCATTAGTGAGTATTTGAGTTTACCTGTTCACCCTGATGCCATTTAATGTCCCTGACAACCTCTGTAGTCCCATTTAGCAATTTGTTAGCAATTTAGTGTTATTACTGGTGTATTTTATGCCGTAGAATAAAATGTGAAAATACCTTGAGCCTGTTTTCACCATAGAACTTATTTTAAGCTTTTAACCAAAAAGAAACAAAACATTGATTGGAACCAGAAGTGCTAAATTCCAAGTTTTGGCTTAGAAAAATACATGATCCCTGCAGCAATCTATTGGCTCATTCATGTCCTCCTGGAAAGTTTGTATTTGTGAGTTGGCAAGTCGTAATTACAAAGTCAGGTGCGTTTAAATCACTTTGGTCAGGGCAAGATGGCGATGTACTTTTTACTACAAGAAGTTCAAGATTTTTTAACTTGACGTCTAAAAAAATGATCAATAATGAATGCACATTGGGTGTGTTTTTGCTTTGTTTTTAATCAATTTATAAAGGTGCTGAAAATGCAACATGCAACTTTGCTAGTTTTATTTGAAATGGGAAAAAAAATAATTTAATTAATTTGAACAAATTTACAGTCAATACAGACACTGCATACATTGCGTCCGCCATATTTTCTTACTGACATGCCCCCAGCTCAGAAACTAGTACTTATGAGTTTAACGTACATGAATTTCGGAAAAAAAAAAAACGTAATTACAAGTTGGAAAAATTTCTTTAAGCCGTGAGTTGGAAGCGTGTCATCGAGAAAACATGCCAGATAAGATGGATGCAGCGTTTTTCGTTTACAATAAACTATCAAAGTTGTTTTATCTAGGCATGTACAAAATACGATAATATTGTACAATTACGATAGATATAGAATAAAAATGTACAGAAAAATGCAAGAACTGACTGATACACATTCTTTATTCCTCATTTTGTATAGGTAGTGTTTCAAATCTTTTTTGTAGAAAAGGTACATCGCCATCTTATGGAAGCCCATTTCTGCCATGGAATACAAAAATAAAAAAGGTAATTGACATTTTTTCACAATTTTGACTTTCTTGCAATTCTGAGATGTAAATTCAGAATTCTGAGAAAAATGTCAAAATTGTGAAATATAAACTTTTTATATTCCATGGCGGAAACAAAAAACAGAGTTGTGAGATGTAAACCCAGAATTCTGAATTTTTTCTTGCAGTTCCGACTTTGGCAGTTCTGAGTTTATATCTCATAATTCTGACTTTTTTCTCAGAATTCTGAGTTTACATTTTTGTTTCCATCACGGGATAAAAAATAATCAACTTTTTATCTCACAATTATGACTTTTCTTCCCAGAATTGTGAATTTTTTTTTCTGCAATTGTGAGTTTATAACTCACATAACATCTCACAATTTTCTTAGAATTGCAGGCAGTCCTGACTTTATATCTGGCAATTCTAAAAAAAAAAAAAATTGTGAGATATAAACTCAGAATTGCAAAAACAAAATCTAAATTGTGAGATAAAAGACTTTTTTACTATCCCGTGCTGGAAACAAGCCTCAATCTTGCTCCAACCAAATGACTTGAACACACCTGACAGTAATTACCACTTCCAAACTCATAAATACAAACTTCCTAGGAGTTCATAAATATGAACTTTTGACATGAATGCATATGATTTCTGAAGAGCCATGTGACACTAAAAACTGGAGTAATGGCTGCCAAAAACCCTATAGCTGCTATAGTGTGAAAGTTCACATCGATTTTTCCCATCAAACCAGCGATCGCTTCCGTACGATGATCAACGTGCTGGGAGACGCTTACGGCGCTGGAATAGTCCAGAAGCTGTCAAAGCGAGAACTGGAAAGGATGGACCTGACTTCAGACGTGGACGCGGCCAACCCCTTCGCCCTAGAGACCACGCTGGACGACGACGAGTGCGAGAAGAAATCTTACGTCAACGGCGGATTCACCATCGACAAAAGTGACGCCATTTCCTTCACCGAGACCTCGCAGTTCTAGAGGAGAGCGGTCTGTTCAGTCCCTGCTGAACATGTGGTATCGCTGAAAGGAGTTCAGAGAGGTAGGAGCCATTCATAAAACCAGTGCCATGACTAGGATGGAAAGTCATTAGCGAGGACATGATTGAGCGTGGACGTTAGCAATACCTGCCCTTGCGGTTCTCCTTCCTTCATTTTGAACTTAGGTGTGCGCTACAGAGAGAAAAAACGGACGTGAGAAAACTGTGCTTCCACAGCTCATTAACATGTTGCCATGAATTATGCAAAGCTGTTTTCTTTTTATTAACGACGGTTGTTTCCTTTGGTTTTGTACTAACGAATAGCTTTTTAGCAGTAGGCGATTTTCGTATTTGTGTGTATGAGAAGGAGCAGAAACTCGGAAGATTAGTGTAACGTACGCATGTTGCTAACTAGCCAATGTTATTATAAACAGAAAACGCTGACTTTACGGCTTTCAAAATTTTTCTTCGCAAATTATGTTCAAATTCAGTAACGTGTGAAATGTTGCCAGTTCTGTATTTGCACTTGCTATTGAAAGCCAAATGTTTATGAGCTTTGCGTGTCTTTCATTTCAGATTTGTGCCAAACTGAATGTGTTGATATGAAGGGGAACATTTTCATACAAACGTTGCATGATAAGGATTTGATGTGGAGTACAGAAACGGCCTTTGGAATGAAAATCAGATCCAGAATTATTTTGTCATGACACTGAAAGTGGCAAGCCTTAATAGTTTCTTCAGCAAGCCACTGATTTATCATTTTTCTTCTTTTGTTGTTGATTAAGAGCTATTTTGAAGAATATTTTTAAAAGACCACACCGATGATGTTGTCAGTGCCAAACTTCTGCCATTGAGCCAGTTTGAACTTTCTTTTACAGTATTTCTTTTCTTTATACTTTGGGTTACACATCAGAAATGAGAGAAAACGATCAATGTGAAGCATTTTTAAGGTTCTGGAACTGAATGAACACTGTAAAGCACACCATTGTACAACTGTATTTATACAGTACAGTAGTCAAATTAGTTACACTGTATGATTCAACAAGTACTGTATGTGTATCCACAAAATAATAAAGACAAACATGTCAACACCAGAAAAAATCCCTTAAATGACTTTTTTTCCACTTGATAGATAGATAGATAGATCGATAGATAGATAGATGTTCTTTATTTAATACTCATGGGGAAATGCTGTAGACAAAACACACCTGTGGCTCCCTGATACAAACAGAATAAGCCTTTTGAACTTGACAATCAACTAAAGCAGGTATTTCATTTTAATTGCTAATGATTGGGCAGTATTTGCATAAAAACACTAAAAAGAAGAAGATAGCATGTGATCAAAGCACTACTGAATTGTTACTTTTGATGAGTTTTTTATTTATGGACTTTTGCCTTCATTATATAGGACTCACTGTGAAACAATGCATGCTGGTCTCAAACCTTGTGTAACTATGTGCTACTGAAGCTCCAACAAGGGAGCCAACCTTTTTTGTTCTGAGGGTTATATTAAACACATGTACCATTTTAAGTGCCGTTTTGCTCTAGGTTTCCACTGACACACACATTTCAAGTGTTTATATGAGATGAAACAGGTGTGGACAGTTGGGGGCCTCCAGAAACAGGGTTAAAACCACTGAGCTTCAAAAACGCTAGAAATATACTGTTTCATTTCAAAGCTGCAATACAAAAACAACTACAAACAAACACGCTCATAATTGAATGGAAAAAGATTCAATGCCACAGGAAATCACACGGTAATCTGCTTCATCTGTGGATAAAGACAAGAACATACCCACTGAGTCTGTACAACCCTTGTGGACGAAGAAGTGTGCTTAATTGTATTAAACATGCACTAGTAGCGTACTTTAAACCTTAACAACTGTACTTCCAGATAATACAATATTAATGAAATAAAAGGCCACTTAAGTGCACTTAAAGAAAGTACCATGTTTCTTAACACACATTTAAAAAGTGCACATTGTAGTAATGTCAAACATTTTACTTCAAATACATTTTAAATCATTGTTTTAATAATCGTAATATGTTGTCATGCTTTAAAGAAGTATGTTTATTTTCATGTATTGACAAACGTACTAAAGCAAATGTAAAGTACTTAATTATAAGTTAACTTGATTATAATTTGAACTGTTAACGGTTTAACTGTTAATCAATAAAATGTACTAAATTGCAACTTCATTACAAATATATTTAAATCCAAGGCAAACAAGTTTTAACGGAAATGACAAAGTATATTTTAGTTTACTATAAATGCTTGTCAGTACTTTCAGTAGTAACTTCATATACCATATTTCAAAGACAATAGAAGGAATTATGAAATTACATAAAGATGTACTTAAGTCCTACTTAAGTGGGTCAAAAAGTTTTGCTAGATGTATGTAATATAAATGTAAACTATACTGTACAAGTAATAAATACTGAGCATAGAATGACCAAAAATTTGATTGATGGTGACCTTTGACCTTGACCACCCATGTTGCGCTCACCTTTGGCCTTTTAAAATCTCTGAAATGAAATGAAATGGGTGCGAAACAGTGTGACACAAGTGCTGTACAGATATGGGATGTCCAGATATGGAAGGTCAAAAGCGGCCCTGGGGAGTGCAGATGTGTAAAGTCAAAGGTCAAAAATGAAACCTGTGTGAAATGTCAAAATCAACTCCAGAGGATACGAAAGGTCATAGACTAACATAAGGACACCAAATAAAAGGTCAAATGCCATAATAATCATAGACATATAAAGACTCCCTTTTCGATCGCTCCAGGCATGTAGATGCGGCCGCCATCTTGGAACGGTATTTTTGACGTCATTCACCATACTGTAGGTTCGCGCAGAGCCGTAGAGCTGTGCAGGATTGTGGCATCTTTCGAATATTCAGTGATTACTATGGTGAATGACGTCAAGTTCACCGCTGCAATATGGCGGACGGCTTACGTATAGCGGCCCATAGAAACAGTCGCTAATGAGGCATCTACGTATATATATATCTATGATAATAATCCCCAGAGATTATGGAAGGTCAAAGGTGAGTGTGACATGAGTGGTCAAGGTCAAAGGACACCATCAATCGAATTTTCGGTCATTCTGTGCTCCATATTTACTACTAATACACATTCAAGTATCTGAAAACATGATATTCAGTTCACACTTAAGTATAAAGTATATTATTTCCATAACAATAAATATTCTTTTTCAAAGTAAGCTAAAATGTTTTTCTTTTTCATACAGTAACACTTCAGAAAAATATAAAATATCCCAGAATGAGAAGACTGTTAATATATTTAAAGACTTGTCCATTATATAAGCGCATACATACCACTTCCTTATAGCACACGCTGGTGTTTAGAATGGGCATGAGTGGGCCAAAACAGATCTGCGTGTCAATACCTCATCTATCTCCGAGTCAGTGGCACCCTGACATCAAAAACAGAGGCAGAGGAGGCTGAATGATCTATCCCACAATCAACATGAGATTACACAGTGGTTATTCAGAAACGGGAGCGTGTGTGTTTGAGTGGTACTCACATAGGCTAGTCTATGAACCGCTTTGGGAGATGTTAAAAGGCTCTGAACCCGTTCCTGAACTTCCTCCCACAGGTCAGGAGAACCCAAGAGAGATCTGCAGCAAGCAACACATAATTTATCTCAAAAAAATAAGGCATCACTATTACTATTGCTCATACTTGAGGTCAGTGATTTGAACAACCCCCTTGAACCAATGTGTTAGGCAACTCATACTGATATGAACATGAATTATTCTTCAGATTGCATGGCATGGATGTGATGTGGAAAGTCTGAGTCGGTTCTACAAACAAACAAAAAAACATCAATCGAATCCATTCATGCAACTCTACCTGGGGAACACAGATGCAAACATACCCATTGTGCCTCTGGCGATCCATGCTGGAGTGTCTGGAAGATCCCTCATATCCCATTAGGGAATGATGACGGCCCACTTCCTCTGCATAGTCGAGGAGATCGTCTGTGTCTGAAGAGTCTTCATCAGCCATCTGAAATAATGCCGATCAGTGGCGTTCATGTCTGGCAACAAAATCTTCATGAGTAAAAGAATATAGCCTTGTGAAAAGAAGTGCACTTAATTGTATTGAATCTCTAAAACACTGTACTTGCAGATAATATAATAGTAATTAAATAAATGGTCACTTAAGAGTACTTAAAGAGAGGGAATTTGAATGACTGTGTTAAGTGTACTTAACACACTTAAGTACACTTTTAAAAAGTGTACTTTGCAATGTCAAATTAAAGTTTTACTTTAAAAGTACATATCATTACGTTTTAATAATCTTTTGTCATGCTTTAAAGTATACTTATTTTAATGTGTTGACACTAAAGAACATGTAAATTATAATTTTATCTGTAGTGTTATTCAATATTACATTTAATGCTAATATATTTTAAATGCACCAAACTGCAACTTTATTACAAATGTGTAAATACACATGTATTTAAATACATGATAATAATATACAATGACAAAAAACTGATTTCATTTCATTGCAACTAACATAGTTAAGTGTCTGAAAACATCACAATCTGTTCACACTTAAGCATATTCTTTTAAAGTATATTAATTCCATAAGTACTCTTTTTAAATGTATGCTTAAGAGTATTTCTTTTTCACAAGGGTTATCCTCATTTGATTTATCTATTAGTTAATCTAGACTGTTTTTTACTTCTGTTTTTTTACTTTGTTTAATGAATAATATATACAACTAACCCGAGGTCTGGAATAGCTTCGTCTTCGGTCTCCTGAAGAATTAAAAAAATGCAGTAAATAGTATAGTTTGGTTTACCAATTAATATTTTGTTGGTTAAATAAAATATGTCCTGTCACACATCACTAAACTTTACAGAGAACTTATGTAAATTGTATACAGATCTACAGCATGGACCAATATGACAAATTGCATGAAGAGTGTTACAGTGTTCATACTTGATTCTCCTGATGGTTTTGATTGATGCGGTGACAAACTCCTTAATCTGGAGTTTCTGTCAGAGACGGGTGAACAATGGGAAGAGGGCCGTCCACGTGACCTCTGAATCTACAGGTGGTCAAGTAAGCACACACACACACACACACACACACACACACACAGACACACACACACACAGACAGACAGACATTCAGGAACTGGAATCAAAGTGTTTAATGGAATCGATCCTACAATAAGCTGTTGTGCCCTCTGCTGGCCATCACTAATTCATCAAAAAACACAACAACCAGGATCTGAAACCATTTGAATGTCACTAACACTGCAGAGCATCAAAATTTTCACAACACTTTGTTTACAAGAAAACTTCATTTATTTATTTCTCTGCTCAACATGTGGACAATGTGTGACAAAAAAGAAGTGCACTTAATTGTATTTAATGTGCACTTGTACTGTACTTCAAATCTTAAAAGTATATATTTTTAAAAAACTTTACACGCAGATATTGTAATATTAATGAATTAAAAGACCACTTAAGTGAACTTCAAGAGAGACACTTTGATGACTGTTTTAATAAGCTTTTGTCGTGCTTTAAAGAAGTAAAATTATTTTGATGTTGACCAACATACTAAAGCACATGTAAACTACTTGATTATAATTTAACTATGTGTTATTCGCTATTATTAAAGTGAATGTATTTTAAATGTACTAAAATGCAACTTTGTGATTACAGATGTGTAATTACAAATATATTTAAATACATGACTTACAGGTTTTGATAGAAATGGCTTTAAAATATATTGCTTGTCAGTACATTCGACAGTACACTTTAGCCATATTTCAAAAGATAATAGAAGTAATCATGAAATTACACATAAAGATGTAGCCTACCTAACTGGGTCAAATACACTCTAAAGTTCAGCTAGTTGATAATAATATAAATTTATATGAACTTCATTTAAATAACTTTCATTAAGGATGTGTTTAAGTCCCGCTTAGGTGGGTCAAAAAGCACTCTTAAATTCAGCTAATTGCATTTCATGTATATTTGAATTCTAAGACATTTTCATTTAATTGCATATAACATGCAATTAACTGTCTTTAAACATTGCATTTAGTTCAGACTTAAGTGTCCTATTTTAAAATCAATAATTTCCACAATAACTACTCTTTTTGAAAGTATGCAAAAGTGCACTTCTTTTTAACAAGGGCATATGTGCAAGTATACTGCTGTCCTTTCTGTCAAAAAATAAACAAATAAATGCAAATAAAAAAATATGAGAAACATCTGATACCTGATCTCTGTCGTGATGCTCTCTTTGACTGCTCTGAGCAAAAGAGAGATGTCTTCGGGATGAGGCGCTGCCCTCTTTCCATGACTTTTTGGAGGTTTTCCTTGTCATTGCCCTCTAAAAACAATAAAGCATCTTACAGAACTTTATAAAGCAATCAAGTTCAAATCTTCCATTTCAAAATCAGTATTTTTACCACAGGAACAGTCGGGAAGCCATTGTCACTGGAGATTTCACTGAATGTTGTCTTTGTGGAGAACTCTAATCTTGGAGAGATACCCTGAGATGAATCAATTTTCCATTTTAATAATGCAAAAACTCATTATTGTTGTTGTTAAGCAAATCAATACAATTAGTGCGGTGGATAAATAAGCACTTACAGGAAAAGTGGGATGCCGTGTCATTAATACCTCTCTCTCCACTCCAGAGAAAGACGGGACCAGCTTTGGTTCTGGGAAAAGAAAACTTCGAGCATCTTCTTCAAAACTGGCCAGTATTTCTCCAGCTGCAAAAGGGAATTTGGAAAGCAAATAACATTACCTTCAATCTGCAACATGAATAATTTAGTAATATCTGAGAAATAATATCAGTTGTACCTGGAGGAATCAACTGAATGAGTTCAATTTTCACTGTTTCACCTGAGGAGGAGGAGAAATACACTTTAATAACCCTTATAATAAGCAGTGAGCTTAATTGTATCGAATGTGCACTTGTAGTGTACTTCAAATCTTTATTTAAAACAAGTATCTTTTAAAAAAGTACTTGCAGAAAATAAAATATTAATCAAATGAAAAGCCACTTAAGTGTGCTTAAAGAGAGCAGACATTCATGATGTTACTTTAAATTAAAGGTTTGACCTAAATAATTGTGTTTTAATATTTTGTCATGCTTTAAAGAAGTATTTTGATGTGTTGACTAACGTCCAAAAGCACATGTAAAGTACTTCATTATAATTTTAACCGTAATGTTATTTCATATTACATTTAAAATTACACATTCATCCTTACAAATGTGTAATTACAAATATATTTAAATACATGACATCCAGTTTTCAATAGGAATGACATTAAAGTATGTTTTAGTTTACCATAAATGCTTGTCAGTTCATTCGACAGTACACTTTAACTATATTTCAAAGACAATAGAAGTAATTATGAAATTACACGTAAAGATGTAGCCTGCTTAAGTGGGTCAAAAACACTCTAAAGTTCAGCTAATTGATAATAATATAAATGCATATGAACTACATTTAAGTACACTTTCATTTAATTGCAATTAACATGCAATTAAGTGTCTGAAAACACTCATTTTGCACTTAAGTATTTTGTTTTAAAGTAGGCCTATATTATTTTTGTCTACTTGTCTATTATTTAAGGCCTACTTTCTCCAAGACAGAATCAAGGAACAGCAAAGAAAGGAGAAAAAGGAAATAAGCAGCATCTCACACTGCAGGAATTCATCTATTGCTGCAGGATCGGTGGCATAATTCAGTATCTACAAAGAAGAAGGTGAGAGTTTATAAAACAGTAAGATGGCTTTTTAAAACTTTATTTAAACCAGAGAGAATGATATAATCACTCCACCTTTTCAAACCTTATTTTCTCCCGAATCAGTAATGGAAACACTGCAGGAAGACATTCAGTCTTCCTGTATTTATTCATCAGACTCACACTGACGTAAACATCATCTTTGGCTGGTAGATGCACCCCTGGACAGGTTATCTAAAATACAAATATAATCACATATCTCCATGTCCGCAGGTAACAGAATGACATTCAACTGATCTCTCTAAGCTTAATAGTTATCAATAAATCCTCACCGCACTCAGGTGGAGTTCAACAACCACTTTAACTGCTTTGTAAGGCATGTTGTGTCTTCTTGTTATTTTTACAACATGGTCAATCCAAGAAAGCGTCGCGTTTCCATGGCATCATGGCAGACTGGCTTATTTCCGCGATTCGGTTTATTCGAACGGTTCACTTTTAAAGAATCGGTTCAAACACAACTCAGTGATTCTTTTACGCCACGACGTAATGTCGTCATCACCTGGTCCATGGCATAACCAAAGAGTATTGGCATAACGGCGCTGCATTGAATAATGTTCATTTTTAATCAATTATTTATTGTATTTATTTAAATTTCTTGGGTCCCAGTTTGTTGACATTTTAGCTCATAAAATCAGTCTTGTTAATCCTAAATATAATTTGAATTCACCTTGAACATTACTAAATTTAATTTAAAACGTCTTTGCATGAATAAAGGTCGCTTTTTAAAGATGTTAATAACTATTCTTTATAACCGAATATTTGACTATAACAACAGTTATTATATATATATATATATATATATATATACATATATAGATGTGTGTGTGTGTGTGTGTGTGTGTGTGTATAACGGTTAGTTCCATTCCTGGATTCTGATTGGACAGCAGCTGTGTTTTAATTACGATACAGCACGGCTATGACCGCTTCACCCATGGGTTCTGTGTATCACTGAGCAACACCCTTAGCAATATAAACAATCAATAATATAGCTTCAAAGCTGTTTCATGTGTATTTTTCGGCAGAATTAAGTGTTTGTTATTTATTTAATGAGGTATGAGTGACCCCTGCTGGCGTTATGTTGCATCTTTCATCTTTAATTTTGAGACCACGCCCTTCCCCGTCTAAATAAACGCTTCTCACGCGGAGATATGTTGATTTTTTTTTATTTTTTATTATTAAACAAATAACATTCACAGGGGATATAGTCAAAGCAAAAAAGTACATACAAAACCAGATTACAAAACAGTAATTACCTAAACAATAGGGATAACAAAAAAGAAATATAAGTAAACAACAAATAAATAATAAGTTACCATAAACATTTTGAAATAAATAAATAAATAAATCATAAATTAACATAAACTATAACGAAAATGAAAAATTACACATAAAATGTCAACTTCAAAGAATACTCAGGAGGTAACCCTTACAACGAAGTCACTATTTTTTCCATCAATACAGATGTTTTAGCAGCTTTCTTATTAAATGATGAGCAGAGAGATTCATAAAATAGTTTCAGATCAATACAAAAAATCCTAAAATTGGGCATACAATCAGTAACTTTACATTTGTGAAGATGAAATAGACCACAAAGAGTTAACAATTTTAACATATCATCCAGCTCCTTTGATCCTGAATCCCAAATCAAAAACAATACATTAATTATTTCAAAACTAAAGAGTTTGTTGTAAGCTGAAAAAACAAGCCAAGACATTTCTTTCCATAAATCCTTTGCATAATTGCATTCAAAAAATAAGTGTGATATTGTTTCCAAGTTAGTATTACAGAATGTGCATTGTGAAGAGATGTTCAACTTAAATTTTGAGAGTAAAGAATTACAGGGATAGTACATATGAAGAATTTTATAGTGAAGTTCTTTCATCTTGTTAGGTAACAGAAACTTATTAATACCAGCCCAAATTTTAATAGTAGAAAGAAAAGGGTAATTTAGTTTCCACTGAATTTATTAGTTTTCTGTTTCAGGAGTGATTCTGTAGCTGGGTCATTCTACAGAAACGTCCACTTTTCTGTCTCTAGACTTTACAGAAATATTACAATTGAAATACACATTAGGGTTACATTTTTTATATATATTTTAAAATGAAACAATATGTTATTTGAACAATTACACCTTCCTGAGCCATCAATGTGGCATTTTTTTATTATTATTATTATTAATTATATAG
The DNA here is from genome assembly GCA_021397915.2 of Tor tambroides. NCBI lineage: Eukaryota > Metazoa > Chordata > Actinopteri > Cypriniformes > Cyprinidae > Tor > Tor tambroides. The sequence continues at coordinate 49,891 of JAFVLL020008871.1, forward strand.
AATTCCAAGTACCACAAAACTGCTTGTCCCCACGGCCATGTACAGCGGGAAAGTGCTTTATTTTTAGGTCAAAAACAGGATTTTCTACCATTTAAAATACAAAAGTATATTCATAACTATCAATATGATGTAAATGGCATAAAAAAACAAAATGCCAAATAAATATTATAAAATATATAATGAAAACAGTGGTCCCCTGGAGTTGTGTCACTGGTGTTACCGCTTAACAAAAGTCTTTTATTTTGGAATAAAACATCACACTGATGACATCACTTGACTTCCTCCTTCCTATTTCCTGAAGATCTATGAAAAAAGGCCCATGTTTAGTCCACTGTTTCTTTTCAGTTATCAGAAATTCTCTCATTTATCTCATGATTTCATATGAAGCTTTTAGTTGATGTCACTGGTGTGACCTATTTATTGTTAGGGAATTGTAAAAAAAACTATAATACAAATGGTTTAAACTAATTAATTTAGTGAGTATACCATGATTGACAACATGTGGTTTGATACCTTGCAGCAGACATTTTGTAAAATGCATTTTTCATGAAAATTGTCACTGGTGTTACCTTCCTTATGGGTAACACCAGTGAAGATCAGTATGTATGTCACTGGTGTTACTGTGCTGTGTTACTGTGTCACTGTACTATTTTTGTCTGTCACATTAAATAAATAAAACACAATCTACTTATTTCTTGCATTTTCATTATTTTTCTGTAACTCTGACTACATGTGCTGAAAAATAAAACAAGAAATAATATTTCATAAAAACTTTTAATATTACTAAAGAGGGTAACACCAGTGACAAAAAATGATACATGTGGTCTTGAAATAATTGCACAAAAAAGCTAAAAAAAAAAAAAATTATATGTTTTCATAAAGTCAAAAGGTAATCTAATAATGTAGTCTAAGTTTAAATGTTAAAAAAGAAATAAATTTTAAGACATTTTGCCATACCAAAAGTGGACGTTTCTGTAGAATGACCCAGCTATGTCTATAAGTTTACACTGTAATGACGCTTGCACACTCGCGCTGTGCCGCAAATCGGTCTGTTTTAAAACTAAAAGACGGAAAACAGACGCTTTCTCATGCTGAGAGATAAGCAGATGTATGTGTGTGAGAAAATATCATATATGGTGTTAAAACAATAAATGACACAGCGGATAAGAAGAGTTCCTATTCTCTGTTTTTATTTATTTACACCAGTTCTTTCTGGTTCTCGAATCTGATTGGCTGATATGAGTGCGATATTAGAGTCCAACCTCTTCACCGGTTGTATCACTCCGCTTGCCGAAGTTGCCGTATTTCTCACAGCGAGTGAGTCCTGGCGGACGCCCTAATCCACTATAATTTAAAAAAAAAAAAAACTGTTTTGTGTCACGGAATGCAGTTTTAAGAGTTTTTTTTAGGCGAGAATGTGCTTGCTTGGACTTCAAATATGCGGCTTGTTCATAAAGATAACGTCTATTTGAAAATTTGCTTCGACGTTTTCGGACACCTGAGTTCCAGCGGTTCAGCGGCCGCTCAGCGCTCATTACACCCGCCGAGAGAAGCCTCACCACGGCCAGATCTTCTGGAATTTACCGCTGGCTCTGATGTCTCTATAGTGGTTAAACACGAGATATAATTCGTTTTGGGTAAATCTAACGGGCAGTCTTTGGCATCATTAAAATATTATTTGTTCCAGAGCAAATAGTTCTGGCAAAATCTTATCATGTTTATGTAAATTCAGTGCTGTAGCCTACATCGCGCTGCCTTTGTACGGTTGTCTGAATTGCCCAGCAGCTTTTGGCTGTTGGCTGTTGTTGTTATTAAATATGATTATTCAATAAATAATATTTTATATAAATAATAATAGTATTTAATAATAGTGTTTAGCAGGGCCGCTGCTGGCCAAATGGGTGCCCTAAGCAGAATAGTATTGTTGTGCCCCCTCTCTCTAAAAGAAAAAAAAACTACTATAAGGGGACAGAATAGAACTTTAATAAAATATGATTATAATAATAAATATAATATAAATAAAATAAGATAATAAGATAAAGATATCGATGACCCTAAACTGCAACGTCCTACTTTACTAACTTTCTAAAATGTCAAATTAACTGAATAAGACAAGTCCCAAAACGCTTATAATAGCTGGATATGGCAACATGGAGGCTGCGCCCGCGCCATCACTCAACTCTGCCAGCGTCTCCCAGCGATCATTTTCATTCCACGGACGCTAAATATGGTTGCAAACTGTCTAAACTGAATTATACAAGTCATGCAGACATTCAAATGAGGAGTCATTAGTCATTCAGAGAGCAATTTTATTTTTGAACATGAAAATGTTCATGTTTCATGAAAATAGCATAGACTTCTTCGTGGCTAGTGTTTGCGTATTTCATTTCATTCTGCAGCAATCAGCAGCAATAACCTGTCCATGGGCTTTTTTTGATTGCTGTCAGTTTAAGTGCCGGCGATGCAGTGTTGCCAGATATTGTTATTAAAACAAACAAAAACCGAAAAATTAATAAAAATAAACCGAAATTATTTCAAACGATGAGCCAAAACATACAGCAAAAGCAACCGAGGAGTTTTTGAAGGTAAAAAAGTGGAATATTCTGCAATGGCCAACTCAATCTCCTGATTTCAGCCCGATTGAGCATGCATTTCACTTGCTGAAGACAAAACTAAAGGCAGAAAGACCCACAAACCAACAACAACTGAAGTCAGCTGAGGTAAAGGCCTGGCAAAGCATCACAAAGGAGGAAACCCAGTCTCTGCTGATATCCATGAGGTCCAGACTTAAGGCAGTCATTGCCTGCAAAGGATTCTCAACAAAATATTAAAAATGAACATTTATGATTATATTTATTTGTCCAATTACATTTGAGCCCCTGAAAACGGGGTAACTGTATAAAAATGGTTGTAATTCCTAAGCATTTTATGTTATATTTTTGCTCAACCCCTTGAATTAAAGCTTAAAGTCTGCACTTCAATTTCATCTGGATTGTTTCATTTTAAATCTATTCTAGTGGCATACAGAGCCAAAATTATGAAAATTGTGTCAGTGTCCAAATATATATGGACCTGACTGTATATTTATATGATGTATTTGTGTATTTATTACTTTCAAAAAATCTCACAGTGTAGCCAAACTGTTCAATGAAACTGTGACTTAAGAAGGTAATAAGGAAGATCCTATAATTGTGGACAATTTAATTATTGCACGGCTGTTTCCATCTGAGCTTCCATATTGAATATAGCAGTTTATTTCACCAGATGTGAGATAAAATGACAACAGACAAAATTGGTGTGCATTTGGTTTATATGGTCATTGTCACAGGTACCAGAAATACAACTGAATACCAAGAATAAAAAAACAAAACAAAACTGCAAATAAAACTTGCACTTTAGATTTACAACTTATAATAAATCTAGCCATCTACATTCTTTTAGGTACAATAATAAAAGTAAATCAAGGTAACAACAGCATATTAGACTTAGCTGATAACAGAACACACTTTAGTCCCATTTCTCAACTGTCTGACCAGCGAGTGCTGGACTGCACATGCTAGTTAGAAACCATCTAGAAGAGCAAACGTTCATTTATGGTCAGAAATATTTGAAATGAGCTAGACTAGGAAAGGTCTGCATATTATAAACGGACATACAAGCGGAAATCAACTCAAATTGTAACAGTATCAGTGGCATTTTCATTGCATTAGAGCTTGTATTGTATTAGAACCATGAAAAACGAAAAATGGCTTTTAAGTAAATTCTTAATAAACATAAGGATAAAAAAAAAACACACAAATTAGATATGATAAAATGAAAGCAAAAGTGCATCTGATACTTCAGTTCTGAGAGCTCTAGGCTGCCAGCATGACGTCTATATATTGTTTTAAAAGGAAGAAAGAGAGGGGATGAGGGTTGTTTCCCTTTGGCTCTATTCTCCATACACACTCTCGTCACTGTAGGCGATGTAAAGGAAGAAATCTTCTTCGTGATGTTCCTGTGTGTGAGAAAGTGGAATTATAAGAGGACCAAAATGACTCTGATATTGTCAAAATCCAATCAGAGCGAAAGATGGAGAGAAATACCTGGTACAGCTGGCCCATGGTGGCGGATGTAGGGGGAATGACGTTGTTTACGAAGAAGAAAAGAGCATCCTCGGCTCTCAAGTGGATTCGTTTTCGGATGAGAAAGTAAAACTGGCCCACTAAAAAAAAAAAAAAATAATAATTATAACACCTTCTTGATGCAATCAGCATCACTGTGAATGAACATAATTTTAAAATCTTTAGAAACATAAAACCACTTACCCGTCAGGTCAGAAGGGACCAGGTATTTCTTCTTGTCTAGGTCACCAATTCTGGCTTTAGGAGCTTTTTCCACAATTACCTAATAAAGAATCAAATGAACAGTTGTAAGTGTAGAACGTGTAGTTAAAGGAACAGTTCACCCAAAAATGAAAATCAGCTGACAGTGTACTCATCCTCAGGTCATCCAAGATGTAGATGAGTTTGTTTCTTCATCAGAACAGATTTGGAGAAATGTAGCATTACATCACTTGCTCACCAATGGATCCTCTGCAGTGAATGGGTGCCGTCAGAATCAGAGTCCAAATCAGCTGATAAAAACATCACAATAATCCACACCACTCCAGTCCATCAATTAATGTCTTGTGAAGAGAAAATCTGCGTGTTTGTAAGAAACAAATCCATCAAGATTTTTTCAATTTCAAAACGTTGCTTCTGGCTAAAATACGAGTCCCCTATCCATAATATAAGCAACAACAGCATAGTTCTGAACAAATATGTTGGTGGATTTTGATATAGAGAGAAAGCATTATTTAGACCAGAAGTTTTACACAGCTTTATGGATTTGTTTCTTACAAACACGTAGATTACTTGTGGATTATTGTGATGTTTTTATCAGCTGTTTAGACTCTCAATCTGATGGCACCCATTCACTGCAGAGGATCCATTTCCATTTCCAAATCTGTTCAGATGAATTAACAAAACCTTCTACATCTTAGATGGCCTGAGGGTGAAATTTTCAGCTAATTTTCTTTCTTGGGTGAACTATTCCTTTAATCTAGAGATAGATGAAACTGGCAGAAACTACTGGTTTACTTTCAATTGATTTTACTCATTCTTTTCACTTTTCAAGCCCACAATGTGTGATTTTTGACTGAGAGCAAAGAGGATCTGAGAAAAGCTGTGCTATTTTTGATAATTAGGCTGCAGATGAGGAACAAGATAACTGTATGAAACACTTCTACTTGCTTCTCAGAAATACATTGTTGTTTTTCCCCCTATATGTAAAACAGCCATTAGATTGTCAGAAATTAATCAGGACTTGGGGGAAAATGCCAATAAATGCAACAAAATGACTCAGAGAATTGCCCCTTAGTGAATTCTTAAATTCATTTTTGTAAAAATTGTGTGTTTCAAATAACTGATTCAGCTGAATCAAGCTGTCAGTACTGTTTTATATGGTACAAAACATATTATTATTAATAATCTTATTTTGGTAGCATCAGACCCAAACGGGCAAAAAAACAAAAATAAAAAATAAAAAAACACTGAAATTACTGCAATATTTATTCGCTAGAGGTTTGCTTGTTTTGTTGTTTTACTGGTTTGGCTATGTATATGGCAAACAAATCCAATCTTGTGGATGTAAACAAGTTGACTAAAGGACATGGAGGCTATTTTAGGAATCAACACTTCTCCGTGGTCCTAAATTTATTATTTTACTCCACAAATGCTATTTAAATCGGACAATACACATATATCCACCGCATTAAACTACGATAGTTCGATCTGTCCATAAAGCCTTGAGGATTAAAGCAGATCAGACAATACAAAACACAAACCACCTTAACAAGTATTGAATTGTTCGTCTTTCAAAGCAGATTTGACTTGAAAAGAGTTATTTCAAATACTCTATTAATAAGCATAACATGAACAGACATTTTATTTAAATAATAATAAAGAAGCTGAAAGATCAACAAGGCCTTCAGCAGCTTCGCCCTTCGTATGGTGCTAAAGCTAACGTTAAACCTGTTTAGGTTCGTCTAACTTATGCTTACAAAGGACGAATGAACACAGGATGAGTGGGGTTTTTTTTTTTAATGACGGACGAATATCGATTAAATCGTGTAACTCTTAGATACATCACGCCCTTCACGTTTTACTTGTCTGTTGTGGTCCACCATAACGCTAGCTTCTGTTTACACTATATCAAACAATACAAACCGACTTACAGGAACCCTGTCTGGATATTTCTTCCTGATTTTCTCTCCCTCAGATCGCCTCTTCTCGAAAGGATGCTCTTCTTTGTATTGAAACTTCATGGTTGTTAAAGGAAGAGTAAATTAGTCTTACAAACACACTGAGAGAGGCGTCAGAGATGTAACCAAGCGCTTCACACACAGCGGCTGTGTGCTTTCCCTTCTGCGCATTGATACGGACACACTATATTTACATTATTATTGTCAGCTCAAAACCGCATTTTCCAGAGAATCACACATCCAGAAAAACTATTTGAAACATCTGATACAAGTTTTATTAAAGGTGCTCGACGGTTACTAAAGACGTTTCTGATATCTCGTTATGTTGTATTTGTGAGGTAGGGACTACTTTTTTGCTCATACAGTTATACAAGCGGTGCTCCGGTCAGTCATATGACCATCTGCCCTCACTTCCGCTATCCGAAGTGACGCAGGGGTGGTTTTTTATTATTAGGAGCAAATCAGGGTTAATATCACTGCTCTATAATAGATATATCTATAGATATGGTCACGTATATAGATCAGTGGTTAATATATTTATCTAAAATTTAAAATGTTACTTGAAATTAAAAATGTTAACTAAAATAAAACATATATATGTACAGGTGCTGGTCATATAATTAGAATATCATCAAAAAGTTGATTTATTTCACTAATTCCATTCAAAAAGTGAAACTTGTATAATGTATACATTCATTCCACACAGACTGATATATTTCAAGTGTTTATTTCTTTTAATTTTGATGATTATAACTGACAACTAATGAAATCCCCAAATTCAGTATCTCAGAAAATTAGAATATTGTGAAAAGGTTCAATATTGAAGACACCTGGTGCCACACTCTAATCAGCTAATTAACTCAAAACACCTGCAAAGGCCTTTAAATGGTCTCTCAGTCTAGTTCTGTAGGCTACACAATCATGGGGAAGACTGCTGACTTGACAGTTGTCCAAAAGATGACTATTGACACCTTGCACGAGTGGCAGGAGGGTCAAGACACAAGGTCATTCACAAGAGGCTGGCTGTTCATGCTGAGCTCTGTGTCCAGCAACACACATAATAGAGGAGCGAAGAGAAGGAAAAGATGCGGGTAGAAAAAGTGTACAAGCAATAGGGATAACCCCGCACCCTGGAGAGATTGTGAAACAAAACCCATTCAAAAATGTGTGGGGAGATTCACAAAGAGTGGACTTTGCAGCTGGAGTCAGTGCTTCAGGAACCACTACGCACAGACGTATGCAAGACATGGGTTTCAGCTGTCGCATTCCTTGTAGTCGGGCAAGCCACTCTTGAACAACAGACAGGCGTCAGAAGCGTCTCGCCTGGGCTAAAGACACAAGGACTGGACTGCTGCTGAGTGGTCCAAAGTTATGTTCTCTGATGAAAGTAAATTTTGCATTTCCTTTGGAAATCAGGGTCCCAGAGTCTGGAGGAAGAGAGGAGAGGCACAGAATCCACGTTGCTTGAGGTCCAGTGTAAAGTTTCCCACAGTCAGTGATGGTTTGGGGTGCCATGTCATATCTGCTGGTGTTGGTCCACTGTGTTTTCTGAGCTCCAAGGTCAACACAGCCGTATACCAGGAAGTTTTAGAGCACTTCATGCTTCCTGCTGCTGACCAACTTTTATGGAGATGCAGATTTCATTTTCCAACAGGACTTGCACCTGCACACAGTGCAAAGCTACCTAGTACCTGGTCTAAGGACCATGGTATCCCTGTTCTTAATTAGTTAGCAAATCCCGCCCGACCTTAACCCCATAGAAAATCGGTGGGGTATTGTGAAAGAAGGAAGATACGATATGCAGACCCAACAATAATGCAGAAGAGCTGAAGGCCACTATCAGAGCAACTTGGGCTCTCATAACACCTGAGCAGTGCCACAGACCACCTCCCATGGGCAACTCCATGCCACGCCGCATTGCTGCAGTAATTCAGGCAAAAGGAGCCCCAACTAAGTATTGAGTGCTGTACATGCTCATACTTTTCAGTTGGCCAAGATTTCTAAAAATCCTTTCTTTGTATTGGTCTTAAGTAATATTAATTTTCTGAGATACTGAATTTGGGTTTTCATTAGTTGTCAGTTATAATCATCAAAATTAAAAGAAATAAACACTTGAAATATATCAGTCTGTGTGGAATGAATGTATACATTATACAAGTTTCACTTTTTGAACGGAATTAGTGAAATAAATCAACTTTTTGATGATATTCAAATTATATGACCAGCACCTGTATATATAAAACTTATTTTAATTCAGCTAGCTCCAAAGGAAACATTTCTCATTTTCATTTGGTTTAACAATGTACTAAAATAAAAAAATTAAAATAGATATATATATATATATAACTAATTGATGAAAACAAAATAAAAATAATTTCAGTCATACTAAAATAACACTGGAGCAAATGTCAATTAAGGTTACGTACACTGTTTTTATGTATAAATTTGTATATTTTTGTACACTCTTGCATACTTTGTTCTAATAAAAAATGACTAATTGCTCATAATGTGACGAAACATATTCTTTAAAAAATAATTATATATATAAAAATATATATTGTCTTGTTGTCCAGTATATGTATACTTCTGTAAAACAGGATGAACAAAACATTAAAAAAAAAAAAAAGTTTAAGAAAGTATTTTTTTAACAAGTAAAATTGAGTAAGATTGTTAAATACATTTTTCTTACCCCACCAACAAATTTGGTCATTTTTGTTTTGTTTTATGCTCAATCCAAACTAAATTTAATGAAGCATAAGCTTAAAATAAACACATTATATATATATATATATATATATTTATACAATGTCAAAATGTTATGCTATCAAACGATTAATCGCAATCACATCCAAAATAAAAGATTTTGTTTACATAATGTGTGTGTACTGTGTATATGTATTATGTATATATAAATACACACACATGCGTGTATATATTTAAGAAAAATGTCATGTTTATATATTAAATATTTATATATATATATAAATATGAAATGTGTAATGTGAAATGTAAATATTTTCAAAATATATACTATGTATTTACAGACATAAATATACACAGTACACACACATATATGTAAACAAAAACTTATTTCAGATGCGATTAATCGTTTGACAGCACTTTATATATATATATATATAAATGTAAAAAGCCATTTTTGTTCCTCATCAAATTATTTGTTGCTTAAAGAATATTTTGCATTTGAAACATTTTTTTCTGCAACTGTTCCCTTAAACTTTTAATAAGACCGTAAAAGAAAAACGAAACCATAGTATAGGATAGTGACACGTTTTTATTAGTAACGTGCACAGGTCTATGGACTTGTGTCCCAGGAAGCTGCCTTGAGACTTAACAAGTATTAGATTGATGAGAGTAGAACTGACATTATCTGACAGGTGCACAGAGAAACCAACAAGGCCTTGAGTAAAAAAAGGTGTCTGTTGCTCAGTCAGCTCTTCAATACAATGAAGTTTTAGAAATTCAAGTCTTGCCATTATTACACTTTCAGGAAAGAAAAAAAAAAAAAAAAAAAAAAAAAAAAAAAACATTTGTAAAAAGGCGTCCAAGTGGTAGGATTTCATAACCAACCACATACATTCTGTAGAGAGGAAATAGAGCAGAAAGGCTTAAAATCTGTCGTTTAGCTTCTTCAAAGCTCGTATTCTATTACTTCCTCCCTGATAATCATGACAAATTCATTTACTGCCAAGAATAAAACAGGATGAGAACTAACCAGAAGAGTAAAACTTAAGAATTTGCCACAGAATTTATCTCCATGATCCGAATTTGGACAGGCCTACTATACAGAAGTCATTAAAACCCCATGTCTTCCAAGACAGTACCTCAATAATAGCATATACAACTCTACCATGATAACCCTGAAATCTACCAGTCTGTCATAATCCGTGTTTTCCAGTGAACTCTATTAGATGTGCAGAGTGTTGGTGGCCAGTTCTGAGCCAATCCGTTTAGTAGATCTCCATTCGCACCACCTACAGAAGTGAGGTATGACGTCCCAAGCTGGGATTGAAGACGCAAGTCATGAAAAGGTCTGTTTTTTCTTGCCTCAAATATCTTCAAATATTTAAAAAGAAAAACAGCAGATGTCCTCATACACACATACCACAAACCTAATTCACACACGCTATCAGCATAGGTACAGCTGTAAGGCAGAGACTCCATTTTGAAGAAGGGAAATCAACAAGCTTCCCGAAAGTTTGCCTTTTCCATCCCCTTTGAGTTCGGGACAGACTCTTCTCTCAATGGCCCTCATGTAAGGCCGTTTCTGAGAAGTGGTGAGTCGAGGGAGATGTCACATAGGGAAGCAGTTGGAAAAAAACAAAACTAAAGAACAACGGACTTGAGGAAAGCCCTCCGTCGGATGATCACCAGAGTCGATGCTGGTGGAGATTTCTGCTCAGGACGGACCGTACGTCTGCTGTGAATCTGAAAAGGGAACACATAGTGAAGAAGAGTTCAAGTTAACACCATAAAAATCATTTTTGCATATTTTGAATGTTTTAGATCTTTACCTTAGTGCATCCAGCATGGGCAGCAGGTTAAGAAGTGCTGTGTCGCTGGGGTCACTAAACCATGACTTTATAGGTATTGCATTATCTGTGGGCAAACAAGGGAAAATGTTACAAATAATCACATATGTATGGAAGCGTCTTTCCACTACTGCAAAAAACAAACAAACAAAAAAAACCGACTTTTTCCTCACAATTCTGACTTTTTTTCTCGCATCTCTAACTTTTTTCTCAGAATTGTGTGATATAAACTTGCAGTTACGAGTTATGAAGTCAGAATTGCAGGATATAAACTAGCAATTGCGACAAAGTCAGAATTGAGAGATCTAAACTTGAAATTGTGAGAAAAACATCAGAATTAAGGAATATAAACTCGCAATTGCAAGGAAAAAACAGTTTATATCCTGCAATTCTGACTCTCTCGCAATTTCTCAGAATTGTGCGATATTGGGGCTGTTTACACCTGGTCACTTCATGCGTTTTTTCTGATCGGATAGCTATCCGATCCTGAAAAGACCAGGTGTAAATGCCCTCCGAAACGCATTCGAGACGGATATAAATCCGATCGCTCAAACCACTTCAGGAGGTGGTCTGGGCCGCATTCCAGACGAAACTGGACAAGTGTAAATGCATCTGGTTGTTGAAACCACATATGCTAATTTTACTCCTCCCAAAATATTAAAATAATAAACGTGTGAGCGTTTTATAGGCTATATGGCATGTTATAGTCAGATATGACAGCGCTAATGCAACAAGCATCACCGCGGATGAGTAGCTGAGTATCTCTTCAGCAAGCCGACGCGCAAACTGCCGCGAATGAAACTGAAAGTAAGTCGCAGACGCTCAACACACAATCATCTTCATTAAAAGTAGTGAGACTAACCTATCTTCCCACTGCTGATGTCACGCTCTCTCCTGTTGCAGTCTCTGATATTGAAATTAGCTGATAATGAATAAAATGCAGCGCATATCTATTGCTTTCATTGACGTGAACTACGTTAAATTTGCATATAGCGTGGGAATTGAAGAACAGATTTATATCCGATTCGCAAAGACACATTCATGTGGCCAAGTGTAAATGGAAACGTTTTAACAAATCAGATAGATATCCGATCAGAGAAAACGCATGAAGTGACCAGGGGTAAACAGGCCCATTAACTCGTAATTATGAGTTATAAATTCCAGTTCTGAGTAAAAAAAAGAATATTTTCTTACAAATGTTTTCTTATTTACATTCTGACTTGCAATTGCAACTTTATATCATGCAATTCTGAGAAGAAAGTCAGAATAACCTTTTTTTTTAGTTTTTTATTCAATCGCGGAAACGGACTTCCATACATATTCGAACCAAACACACATTCTAGGGAACATTTTCTTAGTTGACATAAATCTTACAGTTGATTGTTATAAATCCAAATAAATAAATTTGTGACTAATAGTGATAAAAACCCATCACAAAAGTCAATGTGCATTATCCAAGACAGAGATAATCATGTATTGATCAGTTGTCTAAACTGCTACTCTAAAGGGATTTATGAAGTGGTATTGACTGACTGTGGTTCTTCTCTATGGTCATTAAGGTCATGAAATACTAAACTACATTTTCTTGTGTTGCACATTGTAAAAGACAATAGCTACATTTAAGTTCATTGATGGCTCAATTGGATTGAAAAGCCTTCATTTAATGACATTGACAATTAAAATGGTGTAGACCTGGAATAATCAACAGAAAAAATTAGCTTGAATTGGACTATTTTCTTAGTCGGATTTAAAAAAAAACCAAACAAAAAAAAAACCTTGCACAGTGCCATGATACGCATGTTTACATAGGTTTTACGTCACACGAACATGCGTATATTTACTTATGCCTCACGTCTTAGTAAATATTCAGTCTCATCCACTGGAGAGTTCATAAATATTTGCTCAAAAAGCTCTTCTGACATACATGTCAGCTTTTTTTTTTTTTTTTTTTTTTAGACATGTCATTCAATCTGATTGACAAAAATTAGTGCATGAAACCATACCTAGTGTTAGCATCCGTTATTTTTAATTGTAGGAGAAAACTGACTGATTTGTAGCTTGTTTGTGCTATTTTATTGCGTCTTTGGGTTTGATATCTTCTCTTTGACAGACCTTTAGTTTCTGACACATGTGATCCATCCATTCCATGTAAAATTGAAAGAATATATCGAGAACAAAATATCGACACGCTCTCTAAATGTAAATGTTTAGGAAGCACAGTGAGTTGTATTAGCATACTGGAAAAAAAAGAAAAAGCTCAACTATGATGGAAATAACCTTTTGATGACACTGCAAAAACGTGATGTTCTTCCTCAGTATTTTTGTCTTGTTTTTTTTGTGTCTAAAGATTCTTAAATACAGATGGATGCAAAATTACACAAGTCTCGTTTTCTGAGCAAAGTTGATTAAGTATGTTTAAAACCAGAACAAATATTTGTGAATGGGCTCAGAAAACCTTAATTCAAAGGGAAAACAGGTTTTTATTTTTGTTTTATGCATAAACACACTTAGTTGTGTTAAATTTTTCATCTCAAGCAAATGTATCTTGGTTCAAGAATGTTTAGATATTTGTGACCCTGGAGCACAAAACCAGTCTTAAGTCGCTGGGGTATATTTGTAGCAATAGCCAAAAATACATAGTATGGGTCAAAATTATCCATTTTTCTTTTATGCCAAAAATCATTAGGATATTAAGATAAAAGATCATGTTCCATGAAGATATTTTGTAAATTTCCTACTGTAAATATATCAAAACTTAATTTTTGATTAGTAATATGCATTGCTAAGAACTTCATTTGGACAACTTTAAAGGTGATTTTCTCAATATTTTGATTTTTTTGCACCCTCAGATTCCAGATTTTAAAATAGTTGTATCTCGGCCAAATATTGTCCTATCCTAACAAACCATACGTCTATGGAAAGCTTATTTATTCAGCTTTCAGATGATGTATAAACCTCAATTTCGAAAAATTGACACTTATGACTGGTTTTGTGGTCCAGGGTCACATTTGAAGACATTTGCTCATTGCTGTGCGTGCAACGTTTAATGCCATGACTTTATGAATTTAAGATTTTCTGCCCTGATTTTCTTAAATTGTGGAAGGCCTTTTTTAAGACCTGCAGAAACCCTGTATATATTTTCAATGGTTGGTTGTTTGTTGCATGCAACAGTGAACTGCAGTGTGCATTTGGGGGAACCTTTGATGCTTTTACATCAACGAGTATAAAATAAAACCGACTGAATCAGAAATCTCTCTTCCCTCTCCACTTTGCAGTTTACCACACCCACTTTTTTTGTTACTATTAAAATCTGTTGTTCAGCTTCTTCAAAGATCATAACTCTATAAAGAGACATACTTCTGAAGCATTTATTAATCTTAGTAAATGTTTTTTGCACCCTCAGATTCCAGATTTTCAAATAGCTGTATCTCGGCCAAATATTGTCCTATCCTAACAAACCATACAGTCGAGGTCAAAAGTTTACATCCCCCTTTCAGAAACTACAAAATGTTAATTATTTTACCAAAATAAGAGGGATCATACACAATGCATGTTATTGTTTATTATTTTCTCTTGTGGACTATAACATCTTTTACGTGAAATATCTTATTCAGGTCAGTACTAAATAAACAATAACATGCATTTTGTATGATCCCTCTTATTTTGGGAAAATAATTAACATTTTGCAGATTCTGAAAGGGGGATGTAAACTTTTGACCTCAACTGTACATACACACATTCTATAATGTCCTCCCTGATAGCCATGATAATTTAGTGCCAAGAACAAAACAGTATGAGAATTGACCAGAACAACAAAACTTTTGCCGCTGAATTGATCTCCATGATCAATTTCATGACCCTTTAAGTAGATTTGCAACCTAAAGTTCAGATGTTCTCAACATTAGATTCATAATATGCATGCATGATCAATACCTTTAAAACCAACATTATAATTTACATCCATAATGCGATGCCTTTCAGAGTAAAGTTAATAGGGGCTTGATTTCATCCAAACCATTGGATTCTGTAAAGTTGTCTTTATATGACTGCATCATATAACATATAAATCCTATATTAAATCTGATGTTTGCTTATGGTTCACATTGCTGTGATGCTGAACATGATAAAGAAGTTGAGGGTGAAATGGCCTCAGAAGTACACAAGCACAGAAATCATGCAGAGAGACCAGCTGGACAACCGCTCACACACACACGTTAATCCTGCAAAAGCAGCGCTACACACTACAGTGTGCTGCTGAAATCAGGTCTAGTCTTACCTGGATGACTGCGATATGCTCCCGGCGAGTTGTCTAGAATGACTATACTTGATAAGTCATCATGTATAACGGACAGGTCTTTAATATAACTACCTGAATCCAGCGTACAGTGCTGCACAAGATAAAGACAACACAAAAAGAAGAGAAAATATTATTGAAATGCTGTATAATTTTCCCATACATTTTCCTAATTTTCAGCCTTTTTCCTTCCCATGGCAAATGTGTATTCAAAATGAAACGTCAAGAGTTTCAGTGGTTACCTGTCTGTAGTATCTTCTTTTCAGGATTCCCTTGTTGTTATCCAGCTTATCAGCTACTGCAGATCCATAGATCTCCATACTAGCAGTGAACACTACTAACTCATACCACTGACTGACCACCTCCAGGAAGAAGTCCACATGCGGCCTTTTATGTACAAAGAATCTGACCGGGTGTTTGTCTATTACCACCTGAAAAACAACAATCATTTATGAGAAAAATCAAAACAGACATTTGGAGTTTTAACTACAGATGAAACAACAGTCACAAAGGGTTAATAGATAATAATAATAATAATAATAATAATAATAGAACACTTCTGTACTATTTTTGTTTTATTTTGTTTGGTTTTACTCTGCCTTTATTTAAATTTCCTTTACGTTGTTCAGCACTTTGGAGAGCTTTGCTGTGTTTAAATGTGCTGTATAAATAAAATGTACTTACTTAATAATAATAAACTTTAGTATTATTATTATTATAACATTTTACAATAAGGTTACATTTATTAATATTAGTTAACTACATTAGGTAACGTGAATTAACAATCAGAAATACTTCTGAAGCATTTATTCATCTTAGTAAATGTTAACTTCAGCATTTACTAATACATTAATAAACTCAAAAGTTGTATCTGTTTATTATTTAATGGATCTGAGCATAAACTAACAATGAGCAGTTGTATTTTTATTAACTAATGCGAACAAAGATTAATAAATACTGTAACAGATGTATTGCTCACTGTTAGTTCATGTTAACTTATGAGACCTTAATGTAAAGTGTTACCATTATGTAATACTCTTATATTTTAATATTATTATAGCATTTTCAAATTACAATTTTGCAATAAAACAGCATTTTTATTATTAATATTGTCATTTATATTAATAAATAATATTAAAACACTATAATAACATTGCTAATAACTGATAATTACACTAATGTTGATAACTATCATATTGTAATAATATAATAAAAATACTATTACTATTATCTATTATTATATTTACAAATTAGATTGTGCTATATTTTTAAAATAAATAAATATAATAATAATAATAATAATAATAATAATAATAATAGTAATAACATTATTATTATTACTATCATTATATTTTAATTAAAATATATCTTTATATAATAATACCACTATTAATGATAATTATAATAATAATAATAATAATAATAATAATAAATAACAATAGTTATTAATTTATTAATTTCTTTATTTTGTGAGAGCAACAAAGAGCAACTGATGAAACATTTTAAGAGCTAAGCATAAAGAAAAACAGAAATTTCCAAGAATTACCCTGCCCTAGAATCATAATAACTGATATTTTCAGGTGATTACTGAGCGTGGTAACCTTTGTTTATAGATGTGCATTTTTAATACTGCAAATAAAATAAAAAAAAACACTTACTTTGAGGATAAAGTCTGGCGGGGTACCAGGCCGTACTGTAGGTCTGAGAACTCCATCGTGATGCGAGTGGATCAACGTCTCGTCGAGATCTAAAACCAAGATCTTTCGCTTCACGGTGTCTGAACAGAAATACAAACACAAACTCATGTTACTCAATGAAAATCAGCACCTGAAAACACTGCACACAAACGAAGCACTGCAAGATCATTGAACAAACGGTTTAAAGCGTTTAACAAACAGCTGTCTCAAAGACAACTCACACTCAGATCAGGCTTTCTGTTGTCATACCAGTAACTTCTAACTTGACGAGAAGAAAAGAAATACTCACTGAGTCTGTTTCTGGAAATGGGTGACAATGGTAAGATGTCATATCGCACTGTTTGATACTGGATTATCTAGAACAGGAAGGAGACAAAACAGGAAACAGCCACCTCAGTACACCACAGTGTGCGAAACTTGTATTATACAGCAGAAGACAATGAACACACCTTTTACAGTTCATTTAGCATGCTACACTGGTTTTAATGAAACATTTTTATGAATTTAACAAATTCATAACTTAAGATCAAAAATGAGTACACCCTAAGTGAACATGTCAAAACTGTGTCCAAAGTGTCAACATTTTGTAGGGGCACCATTGTTATCTAGCACTGCCTTAATCCTCCTGGGCATGGAATTCAAACATGTACTGTGACATTCCCTGGAAGCAGAACCTGATGCCCTCCTTCAGAAACTGGGCCAAACGCAGGTTTCCAACATAATAACGACCCCAAACACACAGCCAAGATGTGATGATGAAGCTGAAGGTGATGGAGTGGCCAAGTCTTTCTCCAGACCTGAATCCTTTTGAGCACCTGTGGGACATCCTGAAGCGGAAGGTGGAGAAGCACCATGTGTCTAACATCCAGCAGCTCTGTGATGTCATTATGGAGGAGTGGAAGAGGATGCCATCAACAAATTGTGCAGCTCTAGTGAACTCCATGTCCAGGAGGATTAAGGCAGTGCTAGATAACAATGGTGCCCCTACAAAATGTTGACACTTTGGACACAGTTTTGACATGTTCACTTAGGGTGTACTCATTTTTGTTGCCAGTTATTTGGACAACAATGGCTATACGTTGAGTTATTTTTAGAGGACAGTAAATTTGTACTTCTATACAAGCTTTACATTGACTACTCTAATATATATCCCAGTTTCATTTGTGCAGTATTGTCCCTTGAGAAGATATACTAATATTGTTGCTGAAATGTGAGGGGTGTACTCACTTTCATGAGATACTGTATATTTTGGTGTTTCTTAGGACTGACCTGAATGAGATGCAGTGAAATTCTCCACCAGTTTACTGTGTGTGCTATTTTACAGCACGGCTACTTTCCTCCACTAAATCCCCTCCTCTCTGCTCATCCAACTGGCTGGAACTCTTCTAAACACCAGCACAATGGTACTGTGGTGATGGCAGCCTGTTTAATAGGAGCCGATCCCCAGCTGTTTAAATATGCAGTCTGTTTTACAGCAGAAACTTTGCAAGCTTCTTAATTGATACTTAGACTTTTTCAAAGCACTATGGCTGCCTGGCACTGCAAGGTGAGATGGGCTGGAATGCCATTGTTCTCTTTACAAATTGGTGGTCTTTAATGGGGACCACCATGTTTTAAATCATTGTCTTTAGGACAATCAGCAACATGCTGGATTGCTCCACCCTAAAGATGGTTCAAGGAAACAGGCCATAATGAGTTTAAAGCCACTTGGTCAACAGTGTTCTCAAACATAAGGTTTTATTTGCTTTGTCTGTTTTATTGCCTTTGGATCCAGGTTTTCCCATTCACTCTTTTTTTTTGTTGTTTGTTTAATTTCTGGTGCATTGTCTCCCTCCCCCCAGGGCCACCACCCTCTTTCTCTTTCTCTGTTTTTTTTTCTCCGTCCCTAACCCTCAGTCTCAACCCTTTTCTTTTTACTTTCTTTGAAGCTCACTGTCCTGTCTTCTTTCTTCTCAGTTATTGCTTACATTGTTTCATTGTAGTTGGTGCTGTCAAGTTTCTCCATGAGAAGTTTATTGCTGCCATACAGAATGTATTTGTCTCACTAGGAGGGTCAATATGAGTAGATGATGGAAGGGCTGTTGATAATGAAATGTGAGTGGGTAGCGTTGCAAGGACAGTAGACACACTCTCCTGCTCAGCCAGCTGTATGCACCTGCATTGTGAAAAGAAATGACAGTAAATGAGGATGGAGGGAGTCAGAGGAGATGCGTTGGGTGGTGAGATTTGTGGGAAAGAGACACAGGCAAAATGTTTGAAAAATCATCTTTGACAAATGTTCCATAGGGAGGTCAGATAAGCTCAGCGTTTTGCCATTGCTTCAAAGTGCTGTTTAACTGCACTGACCAAATTGGCATGACTGAAATGAAGAATGAATGGTGTGGGTGAGCAAGGTTAAGATTCAGAATGCTAAAAGTGTACTCGATGTTTTTCGGAGAAATAAAACTTAAAAGAAAATTGTAAAAGACCATTTCCACCTCAGAATAAAAAGGTTGCAACTCTGTCTCCGATTTTTACTTTATATTTCACATTTTGACTTTAAATCTTGCAAATTGTGATTGTTTCTTTCCATTGCAATTTACAATGTAACTATATCTAGACATTTGAGTTTAAATCACACAGTTGCGACTTTTTATCTCCCAATTGTGGTTTTATCTCTCAATGTAATTTTAAATTTTCTGTCTTGCAATGTGACTTTAAATCTCACAAAGTGTCATTTTGTTTCCTTTAATAACAACGTACAGTGTAACTATATCTAGAAATTTGACTTTAAATCACACAATTGCAACTTTTTTCTCCCAGTTGTGGTTTTATATCAAATTTTGCAATTGTATTTTTTTCTCACAGTTGGAACTTTTCTATCTCACAGTGAGACTTATTTTAAACTTTCACATGAAAAAGTACTTTTAGCAAAATGAATAAACTGTTTTATTCTGCATCCATTGCACTTGCATCAGTAAAAGTCCAAGGCAACAGCCTTATCTGCACCATAAATGCTGAGAGCATCAATTTATTGCACAGCAGTTTAGCACAATGACTGAAATGCTGAGAAGCTGCTTGCATAGGTTTTGATTGGCTAGATAATGCTGCAGTTATTTGAGGCTGTGATCTGCCCTGGCCTCTGCTCCATGCCTCTCTGATGAAACCACAGCTCTGAATGGCATCATTAATGTCCCTCGCCATGTCCACTTTGTGGAAAATAGACATTGCAATTGGTGGTTCATCCTTGCTTGTAAATTTGAAGGCAATCAGAAAAAGGAGCATGCGTTTACGTGTCCCCTCAGCCTTGATCAGGTCAATAAAGCTCCTGCAGTGGATGATATAAGCTCTATGATGGGCACGGAGATAATGAGACAGCTTTAGATGCAGAGTTGAAGAAAATTAATCTGACCTGATAGAATTGAAAGGGAAATGAAACAGCTAAATATCACCCAATAGAAAGACCCAGATTATATCTCTCACAAATGAAATGTCACTGACAGTACTTCATTCAGACATCCTCACCTGATGATCCATCAAACCATCACTCGCCGAGGGAACGCTTTATAACTTTCCCACTTTCTCTTATCCTCATGCACTTCCAAGTTCTTACTACTGCAACTATCTGAAACTCTGCACAGGGGAAATGGGCATTGGGGTGACCTATAAATCCTTCATCGCTCACACAAGTCCAATCCATTGCCTGATGTCTCCTAGCCACTCCAGAGAGTTAAGGTCACAGAGTTACATGTCCCCGAAGCTCCCGTCTTCGTCTCACTCTGATTCTCCTGGCACTTTTCCCCAAAATTTGGCACGCTGCCTCACTGCTTCGGACCCTCCTTCTCTGACTCCGACTATCAAAACAACAGTCATTAGGCAAATTTGCTTTGGTGCAAGATTATGTTAATTATCGCCAAATTATCACTTCATTAAAGCGGGCAGAGATA
>JAFVLL020008873.1:0-14657 GCA_021397915.2 Tor tambroides
CTCGTCGTTCTCAACACTGGTCCTAATCCTGACCTCATGTAATGGAGAACCGTTGCCAGCTTCTAATCTTTTCTGGTGTTTTCTTCTACACAAAGACCGGGACCAAGGCCTCGTCGTTGTAGGATTTGTTTGTACCGTTGGCCTTGTACCGCCTCTTCTCTTTCACCTGTCATTTACGAGCTTCTTTTTGGTACCCATCATTTCCGTCCTACCCTTGTGGTTGAGAAGGTTTTTGTTGATTGATTGGCCGTAGTGGGTTTCTCCTGTACGAGGTGATTAAGGCCTTGAGTGTTAAGTAGAGTAGTCACGTCTTTTTGTTGTTGTTGTTGTTCATTTCTTCAGCTTATCAGTTTATTTCTATTAACTGTTCTTAATTGTTAAATGTTTCAGATCAGATTAAATTATCACCAAATGTATTGCATCTATTTTGTTACCTCTGTCTTAGATGTTACATTTGATCAGATGGTAATGATAAATAATAGAACTACAAGATCAAATGTTAAGTTCAGGAGGAGAGATCTTTATTTGCAAGTGTTGGGCCACATTCACGAAACTCGAGCAGAACCAATTTTTATAGAAATCTTTCTTAAAACTGTCACATTGATCGCGCAAGACTCAAAGCTATTTACACAAATTTGTTTTGGGTAGTCTTGTCCACTGAATTCTCACTGGTTACAAACACCACTTCACAAAACTGTTGGATATATTAATTGCGAAATATGTTGTGTCGCGCAAATAGTGGGTTTTCAGCAGCTCATAAAAAGGCCTTCAAATGCCAAGAGCAACGCAACAGCGCAATGTAAAAATTTGAATCGCAAACGACCAAAATTTTCATCTGTCCGTTGACATTTCATTGTAAGTGGGGTTACTCAGCGCAACGCCTCAAATTGAACGACAAAAAGTGACGAATAAAAATGTACTGTTTCCCGTTGCAAACGTGGCTGATTAAATGGCTTTTATGCTGACAGTGATTAAATCATTGGACATCATCGAATCTCTAAGCCGTTGGTTTCTAATCATTTCTATTCTGCAGTAGTATTCAAATGTATCGTGGCGAATCACTCCTACTGGTTGTCACTGTTAATTTGCGCAAACTTACTCATGTCACCAGAGATTTTTCCAAATTTTCAAACTACATCTTTTTTAATAACAATTTAACCTTTTACGATGTCCACTCGTTTTGTTGCAGAAAATTCACCCTTTAGCACTCCCCACTTTATTGTTTAGTGACTTGCTAGGGCACTGTGTTATAGTACGGGTCTTTTTTGAGGCCTACATCTATTTTTTTCTGAGCGAATAACAAAAATTAATCGATGTGAAAAAATTTTCACACATTGTGTGGAGGGTTTCAAATAATGCAGTGTTTCATTGTAATATCTTGTTGTTGAAGTCCTTATTAGTCAGATCATTTCATTTTTTTGCTAAATTATATGATGCAAAGCATACTACTAAGAAAAATTCATGTTAGCTTGGCAGCCTAATGTAAATTTTATGCTTTATAGGCCACATTTCGAATGTATCCATGTCAGTAGCTGATGGTATTTTAGTACCGATTACACCTGAACTTGGACGAGGCCAAATCCTCTCAGACAAGAAGTAGACTAATGAGACTGAATTAAAGACACTCTCCAGTGCTCAACAGACATCTACTCCGTAATCCCTGGAGTAGTGAGTGGACCAGTTCACGGCGGTATTCCCCATGAACATGTTTACTTCATTTGAAGGAGGTGCTGATCTATTACTAGACACAGAGAGAGAGAGAGTTTACTCCTCGCATGTCTCGATCAGACGAGTTTCCCTCGTAAGGTTAAACAGCTTAATATCTTCGTGTAAATTCACTCTACAGGCCCATGATTGGTTGCAGCACAGTTCAGACAATGCAATACTCATGCAAGGGTCTCCTTGCACAAGCAAAATGCTTCAGATGTGGAATGGAGGACGATTGCTATGAACAACAACAACATAACTCTGGAGATTAGATTACATCACCCAAGTCTTTTATCTCAGGGGGAGACCTCATGAGATTTCAGTGTCTTATTCCAGCGTTTTCTTTCTTCATTTAGTTTGGCTGTGGAGGAAGTGAAGACGGAGTCTGATGCGGTTGATGGGATGGAGGTGTCCATGCCACCCAAAGGTATTTTTTTCTTTGATTCTAATGTGACTCTTTTGATTTAGCTTCTCAGCTCATGCTTTAATCTTACATAACAGACTCCAAAAATAGATTCAGATTGTGAGAGTACAGTTCTTCAGCTGAAATGAATAAAAAGCAAGTCAATCTGAACCACATCAAATGTGGCATGCAACCTAATTTACTCTTTCATTATGCTGACTGATTGTTGCTATCTGGTGCTTCGTGTTAGTAGGTTAGTCAGACGTGTGATGCGACATCTTTTGTTTTATTTTTGAAGATGTGCATAAAAGGCAACCCTCTTTGTGCATGTGGAGGTCAATGTGCTGTCGATGCTTTGAAAGGTCACAATCACAGGCCCAGCTGGGTGAGGTGTTGTATTATCCATGTGGCTTTGCATAATAAAGCAGCTGTGGTTTTTTTCATTAGCGGTCCCTGATCTAGGATCAGCGGAGCAGGCGCTGGCTGCCCCGAAGAGGAAAGCACCCAGTCCTCCACATTCCTCAAATGGACACTCTCCCTCTGACACGTCACCCAGTCCCACAAAGAAGAAGAAGAAACCGGGTTTAGTCAACAACAGTAAAGATCAAGTATGTTCCCTCCTAGGCTCCCCTCTCACCCCGATGCCCTTTTATTGAATTTTGATTGGTTTGAGCTGAGAATTCTTGAGAATTCTAAAAACATAGCATCCAAAACAGACCTTTGGTTTTAAGTCAAACTCTTGTCTCTTCCTGTGTTGTTTTACATTTTCTTGCATTTTTCTATTCAAACGTCCAATCGAAATAATTAGGATTGATTGTGGCTTGTAAATATGTGTGTTTGATTTTAATTTCCATCCATTATTCCAATGATAAAACACTGGTCACTGAAAGGGCCGAATGCTTTTACTGATTTGCATGAACAAAGTCAACCCCTTGTGGGGGTTTCTGTCCTGTAAGCTACAGGGTGGCCTCAAAAAGCATTTGGACACCACAGGCATATTTAAAGGATATAGTTCACCCCAAAACAAAAATTACGTCATTTACTCACCCCGATGTTGTTCTAAATATTATTTTCTTTTGTGGATCATGTTTTTGTCCAATGAAAGTGAATGGGTTCCAAACAACATTTGACAAAATATGGACAAAAAGACACTTCTTTCTGTTCCACATAAGAAATAACGTCATAAAGGTTGGGAAAGAGATGAGGGTCAATAAATGAACACAGAATTTTTATTTTGGGGAGAACTACCCTTTTGATGAATTTGTCATTGCATTAGATAGTAAAATAATACAAAATATAGAATATTCAATATAAAATCATAAAATAAATGTTCCACACTGTTCAAAAGTTTGGGGTTGGTATTCAATAAGATTTTTTTTATATTTAAGTCTCTTTTCCTCATCAAGGTTAATATTTTTGTGGAAACTAAGAAATTTTCTATTATTTGAATATAAAGATCAAAAGAACAGCATTTATTTGGAACAGAAATCTAGAAATGGAACATAATGTAACATTATAAATGTATTTACTGTCACTTTTGATCAATGTAATGCATCATTGCTGAATAAAAGTATTAATTTGTTTGAAATGAAAAATCTTACTGACTCCAAACTTTTGAACTGTAGTGTGATGAACTGCACCTGTGGTTACCAGCTGGTTAAAGGGAAGTTAGTTCTGAGAAAAGCTGTTGCTTTCGTTACTAATCATTTGTTTGCAGATGACACAAAGGTTACACACGTGTCCAAATGCTTCTTTTTGGGCCCACTGTATGTTCACTTTATTACAACTAAAAATCAAGTGCACTGATTTTATTGAATGCTGTGCTGTCTTTGTGGTGGTGTGTTGCAATGCATATGAACAATGTTTCATGAAAGATGCCAAGTGTGGATTTGCTTATTGGTCTTAATTAAAAAACACTAAGCACATTTGATAGCTTACAGATATTGAAAACTAATTATTAGCTGTCAGTTTTATTTCCATTAAGTCACACCTTGGTCTGAAGTATATTTTGCCCCTGTCTCCTGATCATGTTAATCTGTATTTGGCATCTGATGGTAATTTAGGATTTCGTTCAAATCCTGGCGAAACGCACTTGATCTCAGACACCACGTGTTTCTCAGATCACACATGGGTCGTGATGTGTGTTTACGGAAATGTGAAATGAAATCCTACAGTGTCTTCCCAGTGTGCCGCTTTTTGACCCAGTGGTCATGTGACTGCTTACCTGTCCGTGCTTGATTTATTGCAGTGCATTGCTACGTTTCCCCTGCGAGTGTTGTGGCTTGTGATTTGACCCCTTGCCCTGTCTCTCTTGCCTGCATTTCAGTGTGAGCTAAGACATGGTCCCTTTTACTATGTCAAGCAGCCCGCACTCACCACAGACCCTGTTGATGTTGTACCGCAGGACGGGCGGAATGACTTCTACTGCTGGGTGTGTCACCGCGAGGGCCAGGTGCTCTGCTGTGAGCTCTGCCCGCGCGTCTACCACGCCAAGTGCCTCAAACTGGCCGCAGAGCCTGAGGGCGACTGGTTCTGTCCAGAGTGCGAGGTACTGAGGACTGTGTACTGTATGTCAGCTGTTATGTCATGGGACTGTCCTTCTGGCAGTTTAAATAGTTTCAGAACCCGAAGCGCTGCTATATAGCGATTTAAAAACTGGCCATAACTGCTCATATGGAAAGTTAAGATCTGTTCCAAAACCCAGTGAGCTGCCTGCTTATTTTGAGGGACAGGCAAAGTAGGCAAAATTAAGCTGTCTTAAAGGAATAGTTCACCTAAAAATGAATCATTTACTCACTCTCATGTCATTCCAAAACTGTGTAGTCTTGTTAAAGTTAACTAAAACTTTTTTGTTGTTGTTGTTTTTTGATTGAAATAAAGCTGAAATAAAATACTGACTGAAAGACTTAAAACTGCAAACAGGTGGAAAGTACAAAATTTTCTAAAACTTAAATAAAAATAAGTAAAAGCTATATAGAAATACAAAAACCCCCAAAACTAATACAAATGACAAAACCACATGACAAATTAATTAAACTATTAATTTATAAAAAATCGAAATATTAGTGAATACTATAAAATGATGTAAACAATACTACAATAACACTTTCTGACATGACTTTCTGCTGTGGAACATAAAAGATATTTTGAGAAATGTCTAATACAGTGGAAGTCAACAGGCTCGAATGTTATTTGATTCCCAACATTCTTCAAAATATCTTCTTTTGTGTTCCAGAATGGTAAATTATCCCTTTACGTTAAACATGTATTATTTCGGCTAAAATATCACAGTATGTTTTAATGTAATATCCCTGAATGTTTTATCCGAAATAGCAGACGAGTCACAATAAATGTTGATAATAATTAACATTTTATTCAGCACGAAAAAGTATTGATTAAGTCATTTACCGGTATAATTAAATTGGCCATTTTGACCAATATTGGAGTGTATTATATATTTTTATTTTTTAATATCGTGTTATCACATATCAGTATTGTGTTGTTAGCTTAGCGACATGCTAATCTTAAACTCTAAATGTCCCGAGCGTCTTGAATGACCGCTGTTTTTTTATCTGCTTTTGAATTATGAGGTTCCATAACAATTAGGACGTTGTCTATCAAGCTCACTAGGTTTTGGAACAGTAAGTGTAACTCTACTCATTACTTAAGAGTTTTAAGCTTTTGTTTGGACCAGAATCAACTAGACCATTCAGAAACTAGTTAAACAGGTTGAATTTGCTATGTATGGGTGTCGATATTTGCTCTGACAACAATTCATTTTGCTTACAGTGTTTTACCAAATCTTGTCATGCAGCATGGAATTTGAAATTTGCTCACAAATCAGTTTATTCTGGTACAATTAAAATGTTTACCACTGAAAGTAGCAATGCGTTTTTACACCCCTAATTCAACCAGCTGAAATTCAATTGTTCATTCTTACTAACAGTAGAAAGAATTGAATTTAATACT
Organism: Tor tambroides; assembly: GCA_021397915.2. NCBI lineage: Eukaryota > Metazoa > Chordata > Actinopteri > Cypriniformes > Cyprinidae > Tor > Tor tambroides. Next base: position 6,080 of record JAFVLL020008873.1, read on the forward strand.
TTTCATTATATCAAGTTAAATAGACCGTAACTGAATCAGCAGTCACTTTGATAATGTTTGAGAGCACATGAATGATTATGAACTGTCTGTGTGTGATTTATCAGTGTAGTACAGTCATTTCACTCTCTACTTCAGAAAATAACGGTGGCTGAATGCATAGAGACTCAGAGTAAAGCTATGACCATGCTGAACCTGGAGCAGCTGTCCTACCTGCTGAAGTTCGCTTTGCAGAAAATGAAACAGCCAGGGGTGAGTCAAAAATAGCACATTATACCCTCACAATTTATTTAATCACTCCAAAGTTTCATATTGGTGGTCTTGGTTTTTATGTGATTAGGTTACATCGATTCGACCCTTGCGGTGTATCATTATGAACGATTTATCTTGCAGACCGAACCGTTTCAGAAGCCAGTGTCACTTGAACAGCACCCGGATTATGCCGAGTATATATTTCACCCCATGGACCTGTGCACTCTAGAGAAGGTAGATCAGGCTTTCTGTATTACAAGTGTCCAGGTATTTTTTGTGTTCATTTTGAAAAGTGTATCTATTGTTTTATCATGTAAAACCTAATAAACATCTTTTTGTTAAAAGTTTAGATTTTGAGGCCACTGTATGTGCCTAAAGGTAGGAAAAAAATACTTTAACTAAGAAATATGTGTGTCTGTAGAATATCAAGAAGAAAATGTACGGTTGCACAGAAGCATTTTTGGCTGATGTGAAATGGATTCTACACAACTGTATCATATATAATGGAGGTTAGTGCTGGTCTCTGAAATCAGTGTGCATGTATTTTGACTCATATCTGTACATTCATGAAGTTTCAATGGGTCTATTTCAGGAAACCATAAGCTTACAGCAACTGCTAAAGTTATTGTCAAGATCTGTGAACATGAAGTGAGTACTATGATATCCTTACATATTACATTGCTATATATACAGTATCTCACAGAAGTGAGTACACCCCTCACATTTTTGTAAATATTTTATTATATCTTTTCATGTGACAACACTGAAGAAATGACACTTTGCTACAATGTAAAGTAGTGAGTGTACAGCTTGTATAACAGTGTAAATTTGCTGTCCCCTCAAAATAACTCAACACACAGCCATTAATGTCTAAACTGCTGGCCACAAAAGTGAGTACACCCCTAAGTGAAAATGTCCAAATTGGGCCCAATTAGCCATTTTCTCTCCCCGGTGTCATGTGACTCGTTAGTGTTACAAGGTCTCAGGTGTGAATGGGGAGCAGGTGTGTTAAATTTGGTGTTATCGCTCTCACTCTCTCATACTGGTCACTGGAAGTTCAGCATGGCACCTCATGGCAAAGAACTCTCTGAGGATCTGAAAAAAAGAATTGTTGCTCTACATAAAGATGGTGTAGGCTATAAGAAGATTGCCAAGACCCTGAAACTGAGCTGCAGCACGGTGGCCAAGACCATACAGTGGTTTAACAGGACAGGTTCCACTCAGAACAGGCCTCGCCATGGTCGACCAAAGAAGTTGAGTGCGTATGCTCAATGTTATATCCAGAAGTTGTGTTTGGAAAATAGACGTATGAGTGCTGCCAGCATTGCTGCAGAGGTTGAAGGGGTGGGGGGGTCAGCCTGTCAGTGCTCAGACCATACACCGCACACTGCATCAAATTGGTCTGCATGGCTGTCGTCCCAGAAGGAAGCCTCTTCTAAAGATGATGCACAAGAAAGCTCGCAAACAGTTTGCTGAAGACAAGTGGTCTGATGAGACCGAGATAAACTTATTTGGTTCAGATGTGTCAAGCGTGTGTGGCGGCAACCAGGTGAGGAGTACAAAGACAAGTGTGTCTTGCCTACAGTCAAGCATGGTGGTGGGAGTGTCATGGTCTGGGGCTGCATGAGTGCTGCCGGCACTGGGGAGCTACAGTTCATTGAGGGAACCATGAATGCCAACATGTACTGTGACATACTGAAGCAGAGCATGATCCCCTCCCTTCGGAGACTGGGCCGCAGGGCAGTATTCCAACATGATAACGACCCCAAACACACCTCCAAGACTGGTGATGGACTGGCCAAGCATGTCTCCAGACCTAAACCCTATTGAGCATCTGTGGGGCATCCTCAAACGGAAGGTGGAGGAGCGCAAGGTCTCTAACATCCACCAGATCTGAGATGTCATCATGGAGGCAACCTGTGAAGCTCTGGTGAACTCCATGCCCAAGAGGGTTAAGGCAGTGCAGGAAAATAATAGTGGCCACACAAAATACACTTTGGGCCCAATTTGGACATTTTCACTTAGGGGTGTACTCACTTTTGTGGCCAGCGGTTTAGACATTAATGGCTGTGTGTTGAGTTATTTTGAGGGGACAGCAAATTTACACTGTTATACAAGCTGTACACTCACTACTTTACATTGTAGCAAAGTGTCATTTCTTCAGTGTTGTCACATGAAAAGATATAATAAAATATTTACAAAAATGTGAGGGGTGTACTCACTTCTGTGAGATACTGTATAAACCATTATCGATCAAAAGTTTGGGGTCTGTGAGATTTGTTTTCATGTTGAATTTATTTTATCAAACATACAGTAAAACTAGAGATTTTATTTTTATTTAATTTTTTTTTTCTATTTTAATATATTTTAAAATGCAATTTATTTCTCTAATGGCAAAGCTGAATTTTCAGCATCATTACTCCAGTCTTCAGTGTCACATGATCCTTCAGTAATCATTCTAATATGCTGATTTGCTGCTCAAGACATTTGCTGCTCAATAACATTTTTTTATTATCAGTGTTCAAAAACAGTTGTGCTGCTTAATATTTTTATGAAAACCATGATTGATTTTTTTTCAGGATTCTATCATGAAGCACATTTATTTGAAAAAAAAAAAGAAAAACTTTTGTTACATTATAGATGTAATTACTGTCAGTTTTGATCAAATGAATGCATCCTTGCTGAATAAAAGGATTAATTTCTTTCCAAAAAAAGAAAAACTTATCAGCCCCAAACTTTTGAATGGTAGTATATGTGTAATTGTACAAATTTTAATTCTGTAAAGGTGGTCCTAGAAAAGAATTACAGTATCTGTAATTCATCCACAGATGAATGAAATTGAGGTTTGTCCAGAGTGCTACCTGTCCGCCTGTCAGAAGAGGGACAACTGGTTCTGCGAACCTTGTGTAAGAGGATGATCTTTTTTAATAATTTTGTATTATATTTTTAAAAAAATCAGCCAGTGAAATATCTGGGCTGCATTTCATGATCATGTTTGTTGTTTTCCTGTAGTCTCAGCCTCATCCTTTGGTGTGGGCCAAACTGAAAGGGTTTCCTTTCTGGCCCGCTAAAGCCTTGAGGGACAAGGACGGTCAGGTGGACGCACGGTTCTTTGGCCAGCATGACAGGTGAGCCTGTTAATGTTGGATTAACTTAATATATTGAATATTTACAAAATATAAAAATAGCATCCAGCAAATCAAAACTTGAACTTAATTTGCTTAAAGTTTTAATAGCATCTCCTTGGCTACTATTGTACAATTGCTACCATGTGTTTAGTTAAGTCTATACAGTTTTACGTTTTAAAAAATGGGTTCATATTACGGTGTTATTGTATTGATAAAAATGAAAAACAAATTCATTTTACACAAAATTTTCAGGGAAATTGCATAAATCTCAAGAATATCATGAAAAAATGATTTTAAAAAATCTAAATTAAGTAATTTTTTTGTACATTCCAATTTAATTTATGAAGGACTTGTTATTGTTACAACAACATCAATATTATCATGGAATTTTACTGCCATACACAATTTTTATATTCATTAAAATATGTACTTTCCCCCTCATTTGCCTTTCAGAGCCTGGGTGCCCATAAACAACTGTTACCTCATGTCTAAGGAGATCCCCTTCTCTGTGAAGAAGACCAAAAGCATCTTCAACAGCGCCATGCAAGAAATGGAGGTCTACGTGGAAAACGTGCGCAAGAAATACGGCGTGTTCAACTACGCCCCGTTCCGGACACCTTATACACCCAACAACCAGTTCCAAATGCTGCAGGACCCTAATAACCCTAAAAAAGGCACGGTGAAGCCTGAGAAACAGGACAAAGTCAAGTTCAGCTTCGACATGACCGCATCCCCCAAGATGCTCTTGAGTAAGACAGTGATGTCAGGAGGGACGGGGCGGCGGATCTCGGTGACAGACGTGCCCAGATCACCAATGAGTACCAACTCCTCAGTCCACACGGGGTCAGACCTCGAGCAGGATGAACGAGGGCCGAGAATGTCATCGAGTCACTATAGTGGCGGTGAAGACTCAATGGATTATACAGGTGATTCATTTGATCTAATGCCTTAAAATGGCCAGTGTTTTGTTTTATGATTAATAGCGGGTGATTCAAATTTTCAAGTTTTGCCCACAGCATCCCCTGCGTCTCTAAAGACAAGCAACAGCCCCAAGCCTCTCCTCCCCACGCCGGTTAAACAGGAAAGGAGTTCAGGCACAGGAGGCATCCTCAACCTCAATCTGGGTGAGTCTCAAATCAACCTGAGGCCCACAGAAATGACCACTGCACTCTGATCCACTCTGATTTATTTCTCAGTGTTTGTTGAATATTTGTGTTGGATGTATTCCCTCAGATCGCATTAAAGCTGAAATGGACCTGAAGGAGCTGAGTGAGACTGTACAACAACAGCAGCAGCACCAGCAAGGGACATCGGTTCTCCTCACCTCTCCCAAAAAACCTACTAGGAGTTTGGATAAGACTATAGAGAGCTGCAAGGCTCAGCTGGGTAATGAACACACACAAATGATGATTAACAATAGACCTCAAACAATGAACATCCTCTTTTTTGGCAACCTTGGTTTAGGAAGTGTATATCCTAAAGTTCATATATCAGAAAGTTCTTCAATAAAGAGCCTTAAACCAAACCAACCTGATTTAAGATGAATCACAACATTTCAATATTTGATTTCAAGCAGCAAAAACATGAATATTGTATTTACTACAGGGTTTGTGGCATTCAGAATTGACCTGAGAATGTGTTTTCAATTCTAGTTCAATTCTTCAATTTGAGGTAGCAAAAGGAGCTAGAATTGAAATTGAAATATGAAGAAGCAGAATTAAATGAATTTAAATGTAAATGAATTCTATACAATACAAGTGTAATTTTAACAAAAAAGGGAAAGCTTGTCAAAACCATTTTTTGAATGTTGCTTTGATAACCTTGTTTGAAAGTTAAAAAGAAATTCTAGATGTTTTTACAGGCCTTACAGACAGGTGACCAAACAGATTTATAAACCAGGGTAGAAGAAATCTCCATTTTACAGAATGCCATTAACTGCCCTTAAATTTCTTAAATTTGCAGTTCAGTAAATTTCCCTTCCTGTTATTCTACTTCGCATTCCAGTTTAACTTCCTGATGGTTGTGAACAACTCAAATTCCAACTTATGAGTTGAAAGGGAGCCAGTTCTCTAATTCTACACTTTGCACAACCTTAACGTTCTTTTTATGAGGCAATAAACTACACTTACAACTCCCATAAAGCATTGTGAATGATAATCTAATCTGTCTTAGTTTTTGTGTAGTTTTATTGTTTTATCAGAAAACACCACTACTGTTTTTATGCTCAACCCTACAGAATTCTGTATAGATTAGCATTTCAAAGGTAGCAAGCAATTTAACTACCCTAGTGAAAAAATATATACTAAAATGTATCTGAAATACATTTATTTTGTGCTAAGTATACTACAAATACATTTACATATTTATGTGCTTAATAATTGTACTTTTGGTATACTAAACTGTTATTTTTAAAGTTTGCTAAATTGTAACAACTAATTTTGTGCTTAATGCACGGTAATTATGTGGACGTAGTGCTGAAGTTCTACTAAAGATACACTGAAGTATATTTGATTGTGCTAAAATGGAACTGTTCCAAGTATACTTTAAATATCTTGCATTTCAAGACTGATTTTATGAAGAGATCATACAATCCCTATTAATAGTGATATTAAAACACATTTTAGGCATAGTATTAAGAATAAAGCAATAAAGAAATACTCCAAATTAAGTTAATATTATAATTTTCTATCAGTAAGTCTTAAGTGATATGTCAATAAATATGTTAATGGATTTGAAGTATACTTAGTATGAAATGAATGTATTTTAAATAAATTATGGCATTCTTTTTTATACTAGGGTAGCTGGCTACTATTAGCTAAGGTTATGTAGGTAACCTGCAAATATTGCGTAGATTTTTGTTTCACTTCTTGGTGATTGGTGGATCTTGCTTCAAGAATTGTGGGTGAAGTATTACTAGTAACCTTGTACTTCACAGGAAATAGAAAACTGTTCATTCTAATAATATTTCACAATATTACATATATTTTTCATCAAATAACTGGAGGCTAGATGAGCATAAGAGACCTCTTTCAAAAGTTTGGAAAAACCTTACCAATCCCAAAATTTTGAACGGTGTTGTATGTCTAAAACCCTGCTTTTGAGCAGTCTGTAAAATTTAAACTGAAAAATGTCTCTTTCTCTGTCCACAGGAATCAATGAGATTTCAGATGATGTGTACCGCGGTGTTGAGCACAGTGACTCAGATGACTCTGACAAATCTGACTCCAGTGACAGTGAATACATGTCTGAGGACGAACAGAAGCCCAAGAACACTAACCACAACAACAGAGTCCACAAAGACTCCAAAAAGAGACCCAGACCTCCATCCTCTCAAGGACAAGACCAAGATGCTGCCCCGTCAACAGCTGGAGGAACACCAGGTGGAGACAAGAAATCCTCAGATCCTCAGACCAAAGAGAAGTTAAGCGGTGGCGTGGAGAAAGACTCCCAGGAGAAGGGCAAACCCCTGCAGCAGACCCAGAAGGAGAGGTCACAGCCTGGGCAGGACGTTCGGCCGGCTGGATCAGAGCAGGATGTGGACTCTGACTCAGAGCGGGAGCTGGTGATTGACCTCGGTGAAGAACAAGGTGGAAGGGAAAAGAAGAAAGCCAAGCGAGAGACCCCATCAGCCCCCATCTCCACAACTAAAGATCAGACAGGCATTAAAATAGATGGTAGATACCTAACAGTTTGGATTTTGTTTCTGTAAAAACATCATTTTTAGAATTTCTAATCTGAATCTTTATCTTTGTTCTTCCCATTGTTTAGGTAAAGCTTCTGCATCTACCAGCATATCAGCTTCTTCATCCACAGATAACACTTCATCTTCCTTCAATCCCAGTCCAAAAGATGCGACCACGTCAGCCATCAAGCCTCCAGCCACCGTCGCAACTGCATCCACCACTCAAGCCACCTCCACCTCAGCTGTTCAACCCATGTCTGCTGTCCCAGTCGCTTCCAATGTGGTGAAAAAACAGCGCCCTCTGCTGCCTAAGGAGAGCACACAGCCGGCCCAGCGGGCAGGAACGTGGAACCCGGCTGGTGGTAAAATCCAGACGTCGTCTCAGAAGGTGCAGAGACAGCAACAACAAGGTGAGACGGTCCCTCAGATAGTGGCACAGAGCCAAACGCAGCCCCAGACCTCAGCCAACAACTCCAGCACACGCTACCAGACCAGACAGTCCGTCAAAGGTAAATACATGACTGATTCTCAGTGCTCAAATTTTATTCCCGTAATAATTGAAATAATATATATTTTGTTTTTATTAAACTTTTAATAAACCTGAAATTAATCTATTAATATAAATCTATTTTAAGATATAATTTTAAGAATTTGTATTATAACTTTTAGATTAATAATCTGTTTAATTAGATTTTATAAAAATGTATATATCTAAAAAAAAATAGATTTCTCCTTTAGTTCGCTACCCAGAATGCTTTGCTCTATAGAAATAACATAAAAAATGAGACCTCTAGGTCGACTGGATGCTAATGTTACCACACCATATAAAATAAATCACATAAATAACTTTATTTGGACATCATGGCTCATCGTCTGTCCATCCTTGTGAGGTTAATGACAATTTTAGAGCTCAAGTAATACACTCTTTTATGGACAAATAAATAAGTGCTTTCACAAAAAATTCACATTCCAGCTTCACATTCATCCAAAAGCGATTTCTGCTTTAAAAAAACAACTACGACAACAACAACAACAATAACAATAAAACTGAAGGACAAGACAAATTTATTTTCTATAGTGTTCAACATCATGCAGCATTAATCCTTTCTCTTGTTTCGCCAGCTGTTCATCACAAAGACACCTCACCTGTTAACATTGGTTCTGGTACGTCCACTTCCAGTCTGGCTGGAGACTTCCTCCCCCCTCCTGCTTCTGCTGATGTTGCCGCTGACATCGCTAAGTACACCACTAAGGTGAGTCAGATATTCACTTCTGATTTAAAACTGTTCAAACTGTTCAGTCAAATAACACATTAGTACAATGAATACCTCCAAAAAGCAATACAGCATTTTTATGTGACATTTTTAAATATTATGTTTTCAAATACAAAACCTTGATTGCAGGCCAAAGCTAACTGCTGTAAATTCAGAAAATCATTTAAAAAGTAAAAAAAAAAAAAAAAAACATTCTAATATGTAAATTCATTATATGGAATGAATTATGATGTTTGTTTTTTTTG
>JAFVLL020008874.1:0-15731 GCA_021397915.2 Tor tambroides
CACCAAATTTTTTTTTTTTTTTTTTTTTTTTTTTTTTTTTTGTGAACTATTTATTGAAGTATCCATGGATGCAAATAGAAAGTCATAGCAGCCTACAATTATCATGACCAGGGTGAACATTTGGAGAATCCAGTTCTAGAAAATCCAGTGTTGAAAGGGTTTTTGGTGCTTTATAGTGTAGTAGTTACCACCTAATTTGGGCCTGATGTGTGTGTACTTTTACTTTAGGCCTTAAACTGAAAATGGTTGTGAATACCTGTGATGTGAAGTGTAGCTCTTGTATTAGTCTGAGTGTTCATTCAGAGGCCGCATGGCTTCGCCGCTGGCTTCGTAATGCTCTTTCTCTGGTGGTATCAGTTGTTCTGGTGGGTGTTTTCTCCTCACATTACTGTTGCTTTCTCATGTGATGCATGAAATGAATTGGAGTGTTTCTTACTTACCTCCTAGAGCGAGCAGACTGCGTTTCTGCAGAGCGCTTCGCCTAACACAAAAACTGCCCGTCAGAGAAGAAATAAAATGAGAAATGTGTGGTTTCTCAGTCAGAGCGTTCTCTGCGAGTTGCTTGTGAGTTACAGCTGTTTGATTTGGGAGCGTTTGCTGAAGGATCTTCTGTTTGTTGATTGGAATTTCAGAGGAGGCGCTCGCTCACTCCCAGCACTCCAGTGACCTGCTACAGTTCGCTCACATATGGCTGTAAAAGGGCAGACTCGGAGAGAGAGAGAGAGAGAGAACTGCCATCTGGTAGTCCTTAAAACCTCTGGAATGCTTTTGCTTTAGTAACACAACTAAACAAGCCATTCCTGCCAAGCTGTGAAGCCCCTCCCCAACACACTTGCACTCCGTCACACTCGTTTCCTCCAGGACTGTGGAAAATCCAGGGAGTGCGTCCTGCCATAATGCTTCAAGTAGTGGAGAATTAAACTGCAAGAATTTCAATAAAAAGTCATTTAATGTTGAAACAGTCACTGCCAATTACTAGCAGTGGTTTTTAAATATGTTTTACTCTGGGCTTTCATCATGTACTTTTTGGAGTCGTCTTCTCAAGGGTTTTTTAGATCCCTGGTCTGCTTTAGACATCTCTAGACACTGTTTAGGGCCCTCTGATTTCTGCAATGTGGAAAATGCTGACGAAATCCAGACATAACAATGGAATTTACAGTATAACATGCAATGGCATGGAATTCAGCTAATTTTGGATAAATAAATCAAAAGTAGGGCTTTACACTTAATCTTATCATGATATGGTAGTCTGTGTCTGTTAATATTAAACTGCAAAATGACTGCTATTGAAATTGAGTTCTGCATGTCTATAGTAATAATACAATTATTAAAACTCTATTTTTATAAAGAAATGTCTCTTTTTTGGTGCAAAAAAAGCTGTTGTACAGAACTTTGTCTAAAAATAAATTAAATAGTTAAATTTTGAATTTCATTACATTTTAAAATATCAGTTTGATTTATGCCTTCATTTGATTAGCCCTGTAATAATAATAATAATAATAATTGAATGGAATCCTGGAAAATGTAAACAGGAACACAGAATTTAGGGGAAATAAACAAAATTTTGAAAAAAAAATAAAACAGACTTAATAGGGCTCTGTTTTTTCCAAACACTTAATGAATTATAAAGTAAAATAAAATTACGTAATCTTCATGATTTTAATTAAAAACTCAGCCCAGCTGTTCAGACTGTTCTGACTCGAGTTGCTATATCTCTTTAGACTGATCCGACTTACGGTTTTCTTAAAAATGAATATTAAAAATCATAAAAATCCCATAGACTTACATTGATGGAATGTTCAGATGAGCCAAGACTATTCAAACTCCAACTGTCAAAATTCAAATCTAAACACACTGAAGCCCATTAGACTCAATCAGACTTCCCTTCTATGTACTATTTCTAACCCATATAAACTAATGCTTCCTCTCTATCTAATAGTAGCTGTGTCTCATTTAGAAGGATGCGTCCTCCGGAGGTCTCATTCGAAGGGTGCATACGTCATCGAGGCTGTCTCATTTCAGAAAAGCAAGTAGGACACTCCGAATGCAACCTTCGAATGCGACCTCCTTTCACAGGAATTCGGAGGATGCATCAGGTGTATCCTTCGCTGCTACAGATAACCCACAATGGGCTAGTTGCATATCTCCGCCATCTTGGATTTCCGGTCGAGCGAGTGTGTGCATGCTAAAAGCCAGTGCAGAGAACTGAAGAAATCCAAATATTACCTTCTATATATGTTTACAGGATTTATAATATTACTTCAAATACAAATAAGATCTACACTGCTATTATATCACTATGCTATAAATGTTAACTGAGCCACTGCATTTGAAACATATGTTTGCGTCCGTTGAATGACCGCACTAATCCCATACTGATCACAAAACGAAATTTGAACTCATGGTGTGTACACAGCTACACAATGTATTGTTCCTTCACCAATTATGTAAATGTACAAACTACTTATTTCTCGAAAATGTATTACATTTAATTAAAAAATAAATAAATAAATGTTTACCTTAAAACATGGGCTGCGATTGGTCTTCATAAATATCCATTTCTCAATTGTGCACATACATCAGTTTGTTCCATCACAACATATTTTAATATTTTACACAGTTAACTTTGCATCAAACATATTTTTTTAATGAAAAAAGGGCTGTAAAAGAATGTAACTAATACATGACTAATTTAAAAATTTGTTTTATCTGATAATTAATGCAAAATAGATTGTAAAAATACATGTGCTAGACAGATCATTTATGCAACAGATCTTTCACAAAACAGATAAATATTAATAAAACACACAGGTAATGCAAACACCGATCTTTTAATTAAAGCCATCCTACCATATTATGTTAAATTGTACAGTTACAGTTATAAATTGTTATCAAAAAGTTAATTAAATACATGCAGAAATCTCTGAGCGTCTCGTTTGACAGTCACAAACCTTCTTATAATAGCAGTCAGAACAAAATCAACTCTCCGAAAATGTACAGTATTGCACGTTTGAATGATTTGTGTTTGAATGAAGAGATAGATCCCTGTAGACTGATAAGCGCTGATGTTGAGCCTCATCAACAGAAGAAATAAGAAATCTCCGCGTTTTATCTTGATGAATTTCCACACAGAGGTACGCAATAATGTAGCGAGGATGTTTTCTCTTGTCTTTGATATACCACTATCCGCTTTTTAATCTGAAAAACATTAATTATTTCTATCTAGCCAAGCTCTCTGCATGGTTTCTGTGTAAGGCAATGTCGCAAGACCGGAAGTAAGTATGACATGACTCCAGTCGCTTGAAGTTTCACCGCCGTTTCATCTTGTGCACCGAGCCCATTCTTTGCGCCGTAAACAACCGTCGTTAATTTGAAATGCCGTGCCGCAGATGTACACACAAGCGCGGTGGTGTTTTCAACTTAACTTAAAGTTTCTCCAGTAAAAACGGATAAACTTTGTTCTTAATATCCTCCTTTTTTTCTCTAACAGATGTTTGTTACACTGCAGCTCCTCAAACATTGAGCAAAATAAAAAAGTAAAAGCTTTGTTTTTTCAAATTACTTTCAAAATCTAGAAATAATTTTCCTTCATTTAACTAGTGTGAGAGTGCAACGATGCTCTAAATGTGTTGGCAAATCAACGTGATACTTCCTGTTTCCTTTTCCTCCCGTCCTATGAAGGCCGTCTCGTTTAATTCTAGGTTGAGGACACTTCGTATACTTTATGCATCCTACAGAGGATGCGACCTACAGAGGATTCGACCTCCGGAGGACACAGCCTTCTAAATGAGACACAGCTACTATTTCTAATCTATCTAAAGCATGCTAGCAACATGCTAATCATGCTAGAAACACCATAGACATATATATATACATCTATGAGAAACACACTAATCATGCTAGCAGCATGCTAATAACATGCTAATCATGCTAGAAAACACCATAGACATATATCTATGAGAAACACACTAATCATGCTAATAACATGCTAATCATGCTTGAAACATGCTAACATCATGCTAGTAACTTGCTAATCATGCTAACAACATGCTAGTAACTTGCTAATCATGCTTGAAACATGCTAACATCATGCTAGTAACTTGCTAATCATGCTAGCAACATGCTAGTAACTTGCTAATCATGCTTGAAACATGCTAACATCATGCTAGTAACTTGCTAATCATGCTAGCAACATGCTAATCTTGCTAGAATCATACGAGCAACATGCTAGTAACTTGCTAATCATGCTAACAACATGCTAGTAACTTGCTAATCATGCTAGCAACATGCTAGTAACATGCTAATCATGCTAGAATCATGCTAGCAACATGCTAGTAACTTGCTAATCATGCTAACAAAATGCTAGTAACTTCCTAATCATGCTTGAAACATGCAAACATAATGCTAGTAACTTGCTAATCATGCTAGCAAAATGCTAGTAACATGCTAATCATGCTAACAACATGCTAGTGACTTGCTAATCATGTTAGAAACATGCTAGTAACTTGCTAATCATGCTAGAATCATGCTAGTAACTTGCTAATCATGCTAGAATAATGCTAGTAACTTCCTAATCATGCTAGTAACATGCTAATCATGCTAAAGACATGCTGGTAACTTTGCTAATGATGCTAAAACATGCTAGTAACACCTTAGCAACCTACCCGGGTACCATAGCAACCACCTAGCAACACCCTAATATTACCTTAGCAACCGCATAGTAACCACCCCGAGTACCCTAGCAACCACATAGCAACACCTTAGCAACCGCCGAGCAACACCTTAGCAACCACCCGAGTAACCTAGCAACTGCATAGCAACACCTTAGCAACCACCCCGGATACCTTAGCAACCGCCTAGCAACACCCTAGCAACCACCCCAAGTACCCTAGCAACACCTTAGCAACCACCCCAAGTACCTTAGCAACCACATAGCAACACCCTAGCAACCACCCCAAGTACCCTAGCAACACCATAGCAACCACCCTGAGTACCATAGCAACCGCCTAGCAACACCTTAGCAACCACCCCAAGTACCTTAGCAACCAGCCCAAGTACCCTAGCAACCACCCCGGGTACCTTAGCAACCGCCTAGCAATACCTCAGCAACTACCCTGGGTACCTTAGCAACCACATAGCAACACCTTAGCAACCACCCCAAGTACCCTAGCAACCACCCTGGGTACCTTAGCAACCGCATAGCAACACCCTAGCAACCACCCTGGTTACCATAGCAACCGCCTAGCAGCACCCTAGCAACCACCCCAAGTACCCTAGCAACTGCATGGCAACACCCTAGCAACTACCCCAGGTAACCTAGAAACACCCTAGCAACCACCCTAGAAGCCACCCCAGGTACCCCAGCGATCTGTTTTTCTGTGTCTGTTCTTCTGATAGACTGTATTGCCTTTAAAACATTCAAACTGTAATCTTTAAAACTATTTTACGTATTTCAAACTACTTCAAACTGAAAACCTTCAAACTTCAATCTTTTAAAACTTTTACAAACTTTCTGGCTAGGCTTTTTCAAGCCAACTTAAAGTTTGTATCCAAACTTTACTATCTATTATTGAGTTTAAGAATATTTCAGTAGTGCTTGCACGTGAAGATCTTTTTTTTTTTTTGTCATTAATAATATGCGGTTAATTAATACTATTACTATGTGGAACATGTCCACTAGCAGAGAAGAACCTCAGACTCCTTTATATGATGGGAGTCTAAAGAATGAACACGTGCTCAGTCCTGTAAACATGACATCATGGCCACTATAGGAGCAATTATTGCTGATTGAAAGCATTCAAGATAGAGAATAAAGCAGATGATTAAGTCAGCTTGTTTTAAATATATACATCAGATATGCATGACTTGTAATGTGCCTGTTTTCATCTAGACTTATTGAGGCTTGCATGTGTCTGTTTTAAGTCTCCACTGCATGTCTTTTTCCTGTTGAAATGACCCTCAGAGTCTGAGACATCTTGTGTCTTGAGGGTGATGATCTGACCTTTTAATTAGAACGTGTCCCTCTTCCACAGACATCCGGCATCCTGAGGAGCTGTCCTTACTGCGCAAGCCCCGCGACCCCAAGAAGAAGAAGAAAAAGCTGGAGGAGTTGGAGGAGGAGGCGCTGGAGCTGGAAGGACCACTGCTCACTCCTGGATCAGGTACGTCTCAGATCGCCATCACCGTTCCTCTGAGAATGTCAATGCAGTAATCTCTCTGTCACATCATTAACTACTCAAACTATCTGTAAGGTCCATTTTAGGAAATAGTAGTTTTGTTTTGTTTTGTTTTTTCTCCCCCCAATACCTAGTGAGCTGTCTACATGAGTCAGCATTATAACCATCATGGAACATAATAAGTCATTGGTTTGCAGTCCTAGTCCTGAGGATCAGCCACACTGCACATTTTCTGTCTCCTTTATTTAACACACAAGATTCAGATCATCATTTTGTTTGGAGGGAGCTAAACTAAGTATCTGTCTCTGAAAGCTGAAAAATGCCGCCTCTGCAGACAGGATACAGAGGTATGAAGGCAACCAGTCTAAATCCAGTGATCATCTCAAATCCAGTCTACTGAGATACTTTCATCTGATCAGTTTTTGAAAGCTGGATATGATGTATCCTTCACTGACTATGATAAAGTTGAGCTAAAATATAAAATGGTGTCCGTTTGGTGGTCAGTTTGTGTTTTTACCAACTTTTTCACTTTTGATGTCATTTCTCCTAATAAATTAGTAGTGTAGTAATGAATCATTTTCATGGTTATCAGCAGAACTTGCTCTGTTTGTTGTAGATCTTTGGACTGTTATTCTGCCTCAGAAGGTGAGGCAAAAAGTCAGCTGCATGAACTAAATAAGTAATAAATGAGATGTAGGGATCTATTAAATCTATTTTATTTTTACCCTCAAATTCCTTTTTTTTTAAAATGTTAAATTAAGTTTTAGTAATTAAAAAACTTGTCTAATTAACTGGAATCATTAAACTTTTATTTTATTTTATTTTACTTAACAATTTAACAACAATTTATTACACTTGTAACAAAAGCTACATTTTTAGGGCCCTATGAAGTCCATTTTATTTCTCTATTTTAATGCTTTAAATTTTAATAATCAAAAAACATGTTTATTCAGTTGAATTCATAAAATGTTAACAATTTAATAACAGGTCCTACAATAAAAGGGCACTTTTTGTCAGGTTTTATGCCATAATTTGATTTTCACCATTGTGCATTAAATCAGAAATCCAGAAAGAAATGTATGTAGATAACAGTTTCAGGAAGAAAAATAAATAAATATATAAAAATAATATATATATATATATATATATATATATATATATATAATATTTATTTATTTATTTATTTATTTATATTAGAGGTCGACCGATAGTGGATTTTACCGATAGCTAGGTTGGACCACACTGACCGATACTGATTAATGAACCGATAGTTTTTAAAATGGATACTGAACGAAAACTAAAATAGTGCTTTACTCTTTTAAAAAAAAAAAAAGCAGTAACAGTACTGAACAATACTTTGTAAATGAATAAAAATATTATTTATTATATTGATCATTAAAGTTATTTTGTTGTTTACTAATGTTAAAAGAAGAAACTTTAAACTTTAATAATGTATTAGTAATAATAAATCTTGAAATGAACACACTCTAACTAGGAAAAATATTACTACAGCCTTCATTAATGTTACAATTGGACTCTTATTGTTAAGTATTACTGTTTCATTCATTAGTCGTGCTTAAAGATCTACACAAAGGCCATAGCATTAAAATTGCTTACATATAGATGTTGTGTATATATACTCTCACACCTTATTTGCTTCTGTTTTAGAACACTGCATGATTATCTAATCAAAACAATAAAATCACACACTGGGCAAAAGCGCAGCGCTAGGACAAACACGTAGGTTATCACACACACCAGACTCGTCACGTTCAATTCAAGCAGCAGTCTAAAACAGTTTATTTAATCACCAAACAGACGTAAGTTTGCTTCAAGAATTAACAATGTGGCATAAATGAGTTCAAAGTTTGGTGTTTAAGAAACAGCAAATGGAAAGAGAAAACGCAATCTGTATTACAGCTCTCTATATGAAGCATACAGACTTTATTAGAGCCACAGAAAGACGAATGTTTTGCTGAAAAATGCACAACACGTAATTTATAGACTAGGGTGAAGTCATTGTGTGCATTAACAACGATTTGGGACAAATATAATGTAATTTAATGGAAAACTATGTGAATGGCGCTCTGTTCCACGGCAAGGTTTTCTGTCGGCTGCAATTAAATTTACATCTGAAGTTTCCCGCTCTGTGCAGTGTGCAGTGTCATGTGTCAAAACAAACAACACGTGCTGTCAGTGATTTCTGGCTCTAGAGGCCGCTCTCGTACTGTATAATGACAGCGGACCCTTCTCAGCCGCTCCAGCATTGGACGTATCTCGGAAAACTATTGGCATGGATTTTTGCCGATAACCGATAGCTCCGCAAATCAACTATCGGTGCCGATTAATCAGCAAAACCGATGAATCGGCCGACCTCTAATATAAATATATTATATATATATATATATATATATATATATATATATATATATATTTATTTATTTGTGATAAATTCTGTTATTCAGTCCTTATTTTCTACATGACTGCATCATAGGGCACTAAAGATGTGCTAATGTGAAATGTCCAGTGCTCTGGATCCCCTAGACAGGATTGAAAACCAGTTATAAATGTCCAAGCAACTCAACCCAGTTGATTTTAATACAGTTTGACAGCGTAATAGTACTTCTCTCTGCAGCAAACTTTGAGGCATGGTTCATATCCGTCACACAAATCATGCAGGTGGGGTTACACGCTGAAGTGCTTGGGATTTGGGGTTGGTTCGAATCACAAACCCAAGTATGAGCAATAGATAGTGATGGTTGACTTAAGCAACTCTGATTGCCGTGCCACATCACATCGCTTGTTTGCGTCGTAGACAGTGTTTGATGGTTTGGAACCCATGAAGCTCCATAATAATGCATGTGTGGTTGAAGAGCAGGAAAACAAAAGGCTTGTTATGCTGAAACAGTGCTGAAATGAGAAATGTGTGGGTTGAGAGCAGCGTATCATTTGCAGGCCTGCTGCTCTCGCTCTAACTTCGGAGCGTGAATGGTTCAGATTCCGCACATATTTGGTCACGCTGCCATTTTGAAACAGAGCAGCTACATCGCCCCACACATGATGCTCTACAATCCATTTAAGATGCACAGAGGACAGACTCCATCTCCTCAGGTCGACATGAATAGGGTCTATTGTCCTAGAGCCCCTGTGCGACGCGTCCCCCATGCAAACTCAACACGCAGGCCAAAACGCTTGTGCAGCACACTGTGTCTGGGATCTGTTCTCCACTTGTTCCTTCATTACTACCATTTTACCTCATGATGACCCTCATTAAAATAGTGCCGGACTCCCGATGTTTAGGGTCCATAAAGACGCTGGTTTTTACTGCACAAAGGCTCTTTTAGGAAGGAGAAAATGGAACGGCCATGAGCTGTTTTGGCCCACAACCGGAAATGAGCCAAAGACCCGCCGCTTGATCTCCTCTCAGAGGGGTTTCAGTACGAGTCGCTGTGATAGGGATCGCTTTGATAACGCCGTGAGCAGGACATGAGCTCCACCCATAAGTATTGTTGTTGCTTTCCCTTCCTCTACGGATCTTCAAACAACACAATCTGCTCTGGAAGTAGAGCTCTGTCCTCCCCTGGACTTGTGCCTGGATTTTCATATGCACATTTATACATTTAGCAGATGCTTTTATCCAAAGCAGTTTACAGAAGAGGAACAAAAGCAGTTTGTCAAAGAGCCTTCAGTATTTGTAATATACAATGCCTTGTTTATTAGACAAACAGACTAGGAAGTAAGCTAGAGAAGAGGAGAAACAGATTTATTTAATTATTTACTTACTTGCGTGCATGCGTGAGATAAGCCCTAAAGGTACAAATACCATGTTCTTTAGACGGACTAAAAAGTTAAATCAGCTCTTAATCTAATACAAAATGAAAAATAACTAGTTTTAAATTTTAGTTACTGTCCCACAATTAAAATACAGTGATGTTGGGTCAACAGATTTTAATCTGTAAACTTGGTTTAATTACAAAAATGTGGTATATTGTGTCTCAAATTTCAAATAGAAAATAAAGCTGCTCTTAAAATACTTACTTTGACTTTAAGGTGGTGAACAATATTTTCCAATACTTTCTATAGGTAAAAAAAATGCGGTGGAAAGTTAATGAGTTTAATGAAAAGGCAAAATGTGACTCTGTGAATGACATTTTTTAAGGATGTGTATGGACATCTTGTGTCTGTCTGCCTTGTCAAGGGAACTTTTTTTTTTTTGTTGAGATTAGTTCTTTTCTTTTTGAAACTGGTTATTTGTCTTGTCTCATTTTGCATGTTAACGCTTTCCTTTTCCTCCAAGCTGTTAATCTCTTTAATCTATCCTTTCACTTCCCCCTCTTTCTCTCTTTGTTTTTTCTTTTCTCCATTTCCTTCCATTCCTCAAGCCTCTGAGATACTATACATTGGACCGGTAAAAGGTAAGGCTCGCTGTTTTTCTGGCTTCCTGCATTGCTTCCTTCACCTCCTCTCACCACAGCTGGAGCAGTCACCTGACCACTGCTGACTCTGAGAAATCCCTGGCTCTGGTCACCTGACTCTCTGCTTCAGTGACCCCTCAGCTGATGAGGGTCATGAGCTGAGCTTTGCCCAAACACTACATTCCCTTACATTCCCTTACTGGTTCTCAGTTTTGCTTGTTTAAATCATCTCGCGTTGTCCTAAAATCAATATAAAATTAGAGATAAAAGACTGAAAGGTCAGGTCAAGGAGCTACCCAGCAAATACTGATTGGAATTATTATTATTTTTTAAACCAGCCAGTACTGACATTATTCAAGCTTTTATCTGGAGCTCATCCTAAATGATTATAAAAACAAACAGGCTTACACAAAATATTATCCATATTAGGATGCATGTGCACATGATGGAGAGCGTATGTGCACAGAACTGTACCAAGGTTGTAGTTACTGTATGTAATATATAAAAGACCTTGAACTTTTAATGCAGTTTGATCAGGAGTATTCCTAAAACACACTGCAGAAGTCTTGTTTCATTGGTGCAATTGGAAGGAAGGAAATACCAGTGCTTGCAAGGCAGCAAAACAATAGTGGTCAAAATGAAGTAAAATGATAGAGAAGTTCTGAAGCCAAATGAACAGAGAAATTGAACATAAAATACAGGAAAGGGCCAGTAACAAATTAATTATGCAAGAAAGAATGCTTAGTATGAAAATCAGATATAGATGCAAACCTAAGGCTAAGATTAATGTCTCTGTAACTGTTTTCATTGGTGCAGCTTCACTGCTGCTGAATCTCTATTGCGACAGAAAAATGATATTTTATGTGAGTCGTGATCTTGGAATCTGAATTGAATATGACAAATTTAATTGCCAAATTGAAGGCAAAATGTGTGTTTTGTCCTGTAGGCTGCATGCAAAAACAAGTGTTCTGTGTGACCAGTGTAGTCCGATCCACAAGCAGATTACTATAATTATGCATTTATTATTTTTATTTATATTTAGGTGATTCTTATAATGAATTGCTCCAAAAATCTGGCAAATTTAAGGAATTTAACAAGGTTTAACCAGTCTTTCGCCAGCTCGACCGGGTGAATCTTGGGAGGCTGTCGTGATCTGGCCTGTATTTCCACAAACGTATGTAGTACTCTTTGTACATTTAACTGAAGCCAGCAGATATAGAGAGAGTGTCTAGACTTCTTTTAGACTTTTTTTCCAGTTCAAGCGCTCTGACTTTTCCAGTCAGCAAGGTTTTAGGGTTGGATCGTAACTAGTGTTTTCAGCCCATAACTGCTACTTCTATGGTGGAATGAGAGTGATGGATGGGCATCAGCCCAGAAACCAGCAGAGGAGCCATGTTGGTGGAAAAAGGGGCATTAATGCTTTGCTGAATCGTTCAGAGCATTTACTGAATCAACATCTGACTCACTCTCGAAATGAAGCCAGGTTTAAGAAGTAACAATCACAGTTTCAGTACAACACACTTTAAATGGATTGTTTCTGTTCCTCCATTGAAATTCCATTCCACCAAAACATTGATGCTTCAAAAATTTCTTACAAAAAATAAATGCAATGTAAATCAAACAGTTTAATCCAAGTCTTCTGAGGACATAACGATTGCTTTGTTTGATGAACAGATTTAACGAGCGCACATATTTGCTTGGCATGCGAGAACAAACCTCACTGGTTCTTGTGGAAGTTTATGTGTGCTTACATGACACATGAGAATGAACCTCATTAGTTCTCTCGCATTTACAAACCCTTTGAGCTTCTGTTTACCACATAGACCTTAGTCAGTGTAGCGTCGTATTTAAATTCTGACAGTAATGAAAGAGGGATAGAAGTAGAGTGTTTGTTAGATAGCACAGTTGTTTTTAACAACATACCAAACGTTCAGCTTAAGAAACATCATTCCAAAAGACTTTCAGAAGACCAAAAAACTGTTTTAGTCCTTAAAATAATTATAAACCTTTATACAGCACATGCCATACTGTATGTCTATCCCTCAAAATTCATTATGGTGTCTACCCTGATTAAAGTCTGATTTGAAGTGCTCTAAATATATGCATCGATCAGTGTTTATATACGAATGCAAGACTAAATTAGATCTGTTTATCATATTAAGCAATTGTGTCTCTTCAGAAGACTTGGATTAAACTGCTCTATTCATATGGATTTCTTTTAGATCAAAATTTGTAAAGCATCAAAGTTCTGCATGGACTTTTAATGGAGGGACAGAAGTCTCTCAGGTTTCAATGACATCTTCATTTGTGTTTCAAAGATGAACAAAAGTTTAGGGCTGGGCGATATGGCAAAAAATTAAAATCTTTTTTTTTTTTTTTTTTAAGAATGGTTGACCGATTTTTACAGTTTTTAACTAGTCAACTTGAGTAACTTTTTCTTTATTAACCCTCTAGTTAAAGAAAATTCTCTTCCAAGTGCAGCGAACATTAAGTTGTCAACATGATGTAGCCTAAATGTTAAACAAATAACTTGTTAAATATCTTTGCAGAAAAGATGCATGAAATACAGCTACATCTTTTACAAACTTGTCTTATACATATTATGCGTTCAGAAATAATAGAAGGAAACTGCTTTAAAAAAATTCTCAAAGTCAAGGTAATTCAAAATGACTGAAGGTATAACAGTACACTATTATTAACCACAAATGTTCTGTAAAAACAATTAAACAGCAGCTTTCAGCTGCAGACATGAAATATCAGACATACAGTAGTAGTTCTTTACAGGATTTTTATTCATTTACACTGCTTTTCCATGGTTTTTTCTATGTAAACATGGATGCGTTTGACTGTTGCGCTTACGTCTTTTTCTGCATCTCATGCATGAAACGGTATTCTAAAAAAACACGGTTAAACTCCCATCTTCTTGCATTTTTTCATATTCCACTGCCTGCGTCACATCTTTGTCAACACAAAAGTGCATTCTGTGTGAATGGAACCTAGTGATATATTTTAATTATGGTCCTTCACAGAGTGTGTCACGTGAGCGGTTTAACCATGTGCGCCAACGTGCGGTTGGATCATTCTTTGTCTTTACTGTTATCATTGGCGTATTGTCAAAGTGTCTAATTCTAACATTTGGTAATATTTGTATTCAAAATCGTGATTCCTCGATTTCTAAAAAATAAAATTGTGGCAAAACATTAAATTCGAATTAATCAATAAAATTTGAAAAATCACCCGGCCCTACAAATGTCTAATGGGTCTGGAACGACAAAGTAGAGGAAATTATGACAAAATTATCATTTTTGAGTGAACTAACCCTTTAATTTTAAAAGCTATTAAAGTTTATGAAAAATAGCACTCTTAGGGCTGAAATTATCTACAAAACAAAATCTGAATACAATCTGAGCCAAATTAATTACAGAAAATGATGAATTAAAAATAAGAGGGCTTGCAGCACTGTTGCTATCTAATTGATTGGTAAAACAGTTTGACATTCGGCATATGAGCGAGTGAACACTTCTTCACACTTGCTGTCGATTGTTTTGTACGTGCCTGCAGGCATGAGTCTGAGCTGAAGCGTCAGTGTGATGTGTGCTTGTGGATTAGGAGTCATTCGAACATTCCCAAACAGTGCGCAGAGTGGAGTAAACGTCCAATCGCAGGCCTCCTCAGTTCCCCGATGGGAGTGGAAACCCCTCCAGTGACCCTCCTCTGTTTCTGAGAACGGCTGCGAGCCTCCCTCAGGTCTCCTCCGGCCCTCTGTCTTTTCTCATGACCTCTGCCACCCCACAAGCACTTCCTGTCCCTCTACATGACTGTGGCCTCTCGCTGCCACATAAGTGGTTTTGCTTCTGTGTTTTACTCGCTCTGTGATTGGTCGCTTGAGTGGTTAGAGAAGAATGTGTAGTGTAACTGTGTGATTTGTCTGATTTATGACAGTAGATAAACAAGTTTATGCAGTTGACAGATGATGGTGTCTTCCCATAAAATTGCATTTTTGCACTGCTAGCAGAAGTTTATTTTTGGATTGCATTATTGTTCACACAACCTGATTTTGGTGGTAATGCCTAAGGCATTTTGTGTGGGCTGTCTGTGCTTTAAAGGCATTCCTTTGAGTATATATTGAATTTGCTTAATTTTTCTTTTCAAATTTTCAGATCTTTATTTTCTAAACGGAATGCATTGATTTTTTTTTTTTTTTTTTTTAAATAAGAAATAAAGATGTTTTTTTGATGTTGATGGCTTATATGATAATTGTGCTTCACAAGAAATATAAAAGCGTTCACTTTTGTCCCATCTACATTTTGATTAGAAATAAACTTAGCTGTTTATGAGGCTGTTCTCTGACAGTTGTTATTTCAAATTATTAAATGTGTTAATTGTTTAATACAGAAAAGGGCTTTCTTATATGCTCATGATGATTAACTTATTATTTCTAGTAGTGTCTACAAAACTTTTCTTGGATATTTTTAATGCTCAGATGCACTAAAAAATGGTGTTGTAACAATTTTCACTCAGAAATTCAGTACTATACTGAATATATACTATACAGTACTATAATTCAGAAATTCTTTACAGTGTACTTTTGATTATACATAAAAAGATAAATATGACAGATATTTATACAGTACGCTACTAGAGGTCCATTAAGTGTGTATTATATTTACAGTATAGCACAGCCTCTCTTACTGTGCGTTCACACCAGACGCGACTTGGCGCGAATAAATCGCGCTATTCGCGCGTAGTTGGACATTTGAACATTTTGAGTTTACTCGCTTCATTCGCGCGTGAAATTTACTTCACAACAGACGTGAATTCACGTCATTGGAGGGGCTTCTGCCAGGCGGCTCCAGTCTCGTTGCGAAATGGCTGACATATTGATTTTGTTGAGATGGTAAATGCACTTTATGTGCTATGGAAACACTGGACACGTGTATTTCAGCCGAGAATGTAGTGGTTTAAAACTCAAATCTGCGGTTTATTTATAAAAACAGCGCCTATTTGAAAATGTGCTTCGCCGATTTCGGAGACGTGACCTCCATGCGATCACCGGGCGCTCAGTGATCATGTATCCCGAAGAGAGGAGCATAACCTCGGCTAGTCCTTCTGACATTTGCCGCTGGCTCTGATGTCTCTG
>JAFVLL020008874.1:25625-35686 GCA_021397915.2 Tor tambroides
CCAACACCAAAACTCCAGAAACTCATAACCTCAATGCCCAGACGTCTTCAAGCTGTTTTGAAAAGAAGAGGAGATACTACACCATGGTAAACATGTTCCCGTCCCAACTATTTTGAGACCTGTAGCAGGCATCAAATTTGAAATGAGCTCATTTTGTGCATAAAATTGTAAAATTTTCTCAGTTTAAACATTTATGTTATCTATGTTCTATTGTGAATAAAATATTGGCTCATGTGATTTGAAATTCTTTGTTTTCATTTTATTCAAATTTAAAAAACGTCCCAACGTTGCCGGAGTTCGGGTTGTAAATTTTATCTTAAAAAATCTTAAATTATTTATCTTATTTAAAATTGAATGGAATCAAACCAGAAAACAAGATTATTTATAACAAATGATGACAGAGTAGAAACATAATAACGGACTTGAGTTAAATTAGCTGCACAACTGTTAGTGTTATTATTATTATCATTATTTTTAATAAATTGACTTTGTTTAATGGACTGTGGGCTACACATCACAGTCCGTAAAAAGGGCCCATTTATAATTTTCTGTTTTTTAATAATGTACATTTATAATAACTCTATATTTTGTTGTTAAACTGCCTTGGAATAAATTGCATAAAACGTCAACGATGCTGCATGCAAATTTGACACATTTCTCTCTTCTGACCAACATAATCTTGATATGTTTTCCCTCTTTTGTAAAGTGTGTTTTATTTAAAAAAAATTTATTTTTATTTATTTTTTTTTTTTTGTGAAAAGAGTCCAAAGCTATTTTTGCAGATAATTCAACCCAAAATAATTAGTTTTGTATCAGTGTAATAATGCCTATTTAATTTTGTGTAATATTATAATCTATTTTTAATCTTTTTATTCTTTTTGTAGTTTAATGGAAGAAAACCAAAAAATTCTGATGATCCTAAGTTGAAAAAAAAAAAATCAAAATGGCAAGCAGCTGTAAATATGTAAGACAGTGTAAGCTCACCTCTGACTGTTGATTTCTTTATAAATAGGCCAATTTGCTCTCTTGCTTGAAAGGCACAAACAACCTACAGTTACACCATGTTTACAAAACCTAGCTCACTCTCTACTGGACGAAACATTAAAATATACGTCATTCCGCCCAGCCCTCCATCTGGCTTGTCATGTGAAGGGGGTGACGCCCGTTTTGGGTGGTTACTGACAAATGTCTCTCATTTCAGGAAGCATCTATTCTAGTCCTGGACTTTACAGCAAGACAATGACGCCTACCTATGACTCTCGGGACGGCAGCCCACTGTCCCCCACCACAGCATGGTTTGGAGACAGTCCGCTGTCAGAAGGCAATCCCAGCATCCTCGCTGTCAGCCAGCCCATCACCTCACCTGACATCCTGGTCAAGATGTACAAACCACAGTCCCTCCTGGACAAGGCCAAGATCAACCAGGGGTAAGCTGAGACAGATCTGATGTGTGAAGAGACTGTGATTCAGAAGGCTTTCGTTGATATTCCTCTGATTGTCTTTGTGAAGGTGGCTGGACTCCTCCAGATCACTGATGGAGCAGGATGTGAAGGAGAACGAGGTTCTCCTGCTCCGGTTCAAGTACCACAGCTTCTTTGACCTCAACCCAAAGGTCAGTGTGTTTTGCACCTGATCACATATAATCATATACACACAATGCCAAATAGGACATTCCAGAATCACACACAAGCTCTTAAAGGGGTCATGAACTGCCTTTTTTTATTTTGGACTGTTCTTTGAGGTCCACCGAGGTCCAATGTTGTCAAGATTTTTACATCAAAAAGCATCATAATTTATAAGTAATAGCACATCTTCTGTCCTGTTTTTAACCCCCCCTCATCAGAACACTCTGTTTGAATAGACGTGGAGGATTGTAGACTCGGAAGTAAACGCCCACGCTGCAGTGATCTTAGGTCAAAAATGCGTAAATAATACAATCCAACCAAATGATCTGTAAGAAGAGACAAAGCAATAGTGATCATGTAATAAAAACAGTTACTCACACTTGTGCGGCGCGACACGACTGTCGGATCTTATATAGTCGCACGGCATTGTCTTTTAGGTTCAATTTTTTTGAAAATCCTGCATGGAATTGTGCCTTGTTTGTAAAAGAATCCACGGTAAAAATTGCAAACGTTTTGTGACCTAAAGGGTCATACGATGGAAAATCAAAATGTTCTTGATATTCCTTGATATTCTTGTTAGTATCATGAAAACCATTTATATTGTGATTATTTTATGTACAGAAAGTGATCAGAGATTGTTGTCTTTATAATAGCTGGAGCAGAGCGAGTCTATCGGTGATTTCTGCATTTTCGCCAAAAATTCTGTTATAACCAGTGGTTCAGTTTACACTGCTCAACGAGTCTCTTATTTACATCGTGTTGCACTTTGTAAGTTATGGTAAAAGTATTGGTGAGATTGCAGAAATCACGTTGCAGTAAGGAGATGATAATCATCGTGTGCTCAGAAGACATGACTGTAGTGCAGCACTTTGATGCTCTAAATATAATGCTGTAATCAACGCTTTTCCCCATTGGGTGTAATAAGTTTTCAAGAGAGTTCCACATGTAATGCTCATTTCATATGCAAAGATGTCAGTCAATCATAGCAGTGGGAGTTTCCATTGAAGGCTCACAGTGGACACGCCCTTTCTAACAGAGCGTCCAAATCAGAGGCTAAATTTGGGTAGAAAATGACCATGTGTTTCTACATTATGACCATTTTTGATGAAAATACCATATTAAGATTACAAGTGCACCACAAGAAACATAAAATATTGCATTTCATGAACATTTGCATAGACAAATTTAGTTTTATTTAATTGGGAAAATCATCTAGTAACAGCTTGCAAAATGTGGGTCAGGACAACATATTTGTCTATCTCAGGAGGTCAAAGTAAATATTTTTTTTATTTATTTTTTCCTTTTTTTGTAAGAGTTTAGCAGTGCTTGCAGCCCATTTTACATTCACATTGTAACATTTACATTGATTTATTCAATTTTATTAAATTGGGAAATGGTAGATGTGGAAGAGGGTTAAATATTACTATTAAATCATTTATCAGAGGCTAAATTTGGGGGGGGGGGGACGATTTATTTCTACCTTATGACCCTTTTTGATGAAAATACCATACTAAGATGATAAGTGCACCTCAGGAAACATAAAATGTTGCATTTCATGACCTCTTTAAGGTTGTATATGAGTGTAGTAATATATAGTGTGCATTATGCTCACCCGTAGGCCTCTCAGAGGGATCTACGCTCTTATGTTGTAAGGATGGTGTGGTGTCGTGTTTTTAACACTCTCCTGACCCCTGCAGTATGATGCCATCAGGGTGAACCAGCTGTATGAGCAGGCCAAGTGGGCCATCCTGCTGGAGGAGATCGAATGCACCGAGGAGGAGATGATGATGTTCGCCGCCCTGCAGGTACGTCTGCATCCGAGAATTTATGCTAACGCTTCTTCTGTGAGGACTGCTGCGTAAGCCCGCCATTTGACAGTTTGCAGTCTTCACTCGGGTCCTCTGGCCCTGTTAATGAATTGGATGGGCTCTGTGCCTGACTGCGTAGCATCTGCAGTTTGGCTGCGGCGTTTGTTTTCACTGGCCCTTTGGCCAACGATGACCCTGCTATTTCAAACCCTCATAAATGTTGAGTGACAACACCTCAGGACGCCTCACTGTCTTCACATCATTTAAATATAGAGCGGGCGTCTGTTCGAGGGAGGTGGGACATGGGAGACCACCCGGAGTCTCCAGCCTAAGGAGGTGTGGGTTGCTCCAGCAGGGATTTGTGGAGGTGTATCAGTGGTGTCGATTTTCTCTGTTTATGTACAGCGAGTTTAAATTAGTCAGGTCTGTCCCTCCCCATCAGTCCGCACCACGTTCAGTCAGAGGATATGAGACCGGCTCTGGCTCTGGACGTGTCTCTGGGTAGAAGAGCTCAGCGCCGTCAAACATCAGCAGCTCTAAGTTTAGCCAGCATTATAGCAGGCTGTTAACCGTTGAGAAAAATCGGTGTGTCATTCACCTACTAACTACTCTTATCTGAGCAGAGAGATGGTGACATGAAAATGCCTTTAGCCTCCATTTTGGAAGCGGAGCTGTCATCAGCGTACAGTGAAATAAACATCTGTAGTCCAACTGTCCACTGTAGCACCATGGGGAAAGTTTGACAGCTAATTCAGTCAGGACCACTTTCGTCAAAGTATATTTATTGCAGTTATATTGCATACTGTTAGTGTTGGCGGTATGGTTCTGTTCTGGGCATTACTCCACACGCCTGTCCATGCAGCCATGGAGAGCAGCAAGTCAAACCCCCCTGGGGTACAGAACAGATCAGTATATGCATACATAATTACAATTCAATTTTCTGAGTAGTAGAAAATACAAAAACATGGTAGAGAATACTTGTAGTGTAGTGAACTGTATATGGAAAGAAACAATATTAAAAATGTTGTTAGTATCATTGAAATAAATGTAAAATTATTAAATTTAAACTTTAAATAAAATTAAAATGAGAAAAGAAAATATAAATATTTTTATTTTAATTAACCTATCGGGGGGGGGGGGGGAACTATAATAGTGTAAAATAACGCTGATGGAGAAAATGATAAATGTTAAAATATTAACTTTAAACTAACTAAAATTAAAAAAGAAAATATATATATATTTTTTAAATATGTTTTTTAATATTTTATTTTGAATTAAAAACCCATTGAAAAAACTATAATTGTGTATCTAGGGCTGCACAATATATTGTTTCAGCATCGATATCGCGACGTGTGCATCCGCGATAGTCACTTCGCTGGATGTGCGATGTTTAGTATACTGATTGTTATATCTATACTGATCGTTTTCGCGACAGTGTTGTGTCGCGCCGCAACAGCTAG
Organism: Tor tambroides; assembly: GCA_021397915.2. Classification (NCBI taxonomy): domain Eukaryota; kingdom Metazoa; phylum Chordata; class Actinopteri; order Cypriniformes; family Cyprinidae; genus Tor; species Tor tambroides. Next base: position 30,519 of record JAFVLL020008874.1, read on the forward strand.
AGGCTGCCTGCACTGGACTCTCGGGGATTTGTCGCGTCGTGCCGCATCCACTGCAGACAGCATCACTGATTATAATGGGTTCTATTGTATTTTGTCGCATCGCGCCGCTCGCGTCTGGTGTAGACCATAGACTGTATTAAATCACGCAGATACACTTGAATACTGAATTCCGTTCATCTCTGCATCTATTTGTGTCTGAAATGACACGCGTGAAACTGTCAAAATGCATGTCTCTGCAAGTATTCTTGTAAACACAGTTGCTTATGGCTTAGGTGAAGGTAAACAATTGAGAAAGTAAAGTAAAGGATAGTAGGCTATATTGGTTCACAGCAGTTTAATGTTCCTGAGGCTCTCTGTGTCAGGAATGTTAATCAAACAAAACACATAGAGCAAAATCTTTTGTAGCTTTAACACAGATTTATTAGATTTAATTTATACAGTGAAGACTATGCAGTGTTATTTTACATTTGATTATTCAATTTCTATACTTGAATACTGTTAGACTTACCTGAAGAATATAAAGCACTGTTTATTTCATTTGTATCATTTTTCTATTATATTTAGGTTATGTTTGTAATTTGCTTATTTTCTATGCTGATTTATTCACCTACAAAATCACCCAAATCATTGATTTTTTTTTTTTTTTTTTTTTCCAAATAGAGCTGGTTCAAGTCATCTGGTGATTTTTATATTTATTTATTTATTTATTTTGATTTCGCAATATATATCGCAGAAGAAAAAAAAATAATGAAATGTGAATTTTTTCCAACATCGTGCAGCCCTAGTATCAATAATACTAAAATAATACTGATACAGAAAATTATTTTAAAATGTTAAATGATGTTTGCTCATCCCAGGAGGTCAGAGTAAATATTGCATTAGCTTTTTTATTTTTTATTTATTTTGTAAGAGTTTCGCAAATTTTGAAGCATGTATGAATACAGTTTAAAACCAATTCATGAACATTTGAAAACAAATACAAAATGATTGTTAAATTGCACAAATGCATAAAAGTTTAAAACCTAAAAATGAACATTGACAAATTCAGCTTTATTTAATTGGGAAAATCATCCAGTAACAGTGTAGCTTGCAAAATGTGAGACAGGACCACATATTTGTCCTGTCAGGAGGTCAAAGTAAATGTTTTATTAATTTTATTTTCCCCGTATTTTGTAAGAGTTTGACGATGTGCAGCCCTGGAATTGAGGATGTGTGAATACACTTTTAAACAAATTCATGAAAATGCTAAAAAATGTTACATTTCACAAATGCATGCAAGTTATATGTGTCAACATTTTGAAAATACTTTTTTACATTTACGTTGACAAATTCAATTTTTTTAATTGGGTAAATGTTAGATGAGGGACAGGGTTGAATCTTGCAATAAAGAATTTCTGATATTAATATGATGAATTAATAAATGGCAACAGCGTGTTTATTTTGATTGTTTTTATTTGCAGTACCACATCAACAAGCTGTCCATCATGTCTTCAGACAATCACATGAACAACAGTGAGAAGGAGATCGATGAGGTTGATGCGGCTCTGTCAGATCTGGAGATCACTCTAGAGGGAGGAAAGACGTCCAACACGCTGGTACTGGAACTACTTCCGTTACAGCCACAGACACACACCTGTAGGCCTTTATCACACTTCTACATTCAAAAAGCAGAAGCTTCAAATATTAGCATGAAATAACTTCCGCTGTAGCCCGTGTCAATGCAGTGCCTATAGCATGGGCTTGCTGTGATTTATTGACATACAGTTCATCACGAATACTTCATCTAAACACACCAACCTCATTAATCGGGTATCATGAAACAAAGAAAAATAGGGATGCTCCAGTCAGGATTTTTGCAGCCGATACCGAGTACCGATTTCTTGTCATGGTGATCGATGCCGATTCTAATGCTTCAAGCTTTATATAACATATGTAATAATGTTATATAAATAATCTCAAAAATTATTCCTTATACAGTAAACATTTTAATATACCTTTAATATGGGGTTTATGCATAACATTATGTATATATGTATATCGGGACACTTAAAGTGCCCCTATTATGCCTTTTCGAATATTACCTTTCATGCAGTGTGTCATGTAGCAGTATGTGAACATAAACTTTCTGCAAAGTTGTGAAGCCGAAAGTGCACGATATATAAAGTTATTGTCTATCAAAAAAAAGAGTCGGCTCGCAATCGCCTAAACGAGTCGTTAGGAATTCGAATCTTATTCTGTTACGGCTGTACGTCATGAAGTAACACATTTGCATAATGTCCGCCCATGGCTGTCATTCGCGCTGTACACGGTAGACCAATCACAAAGGACTGTGCCATCTGACCAATCACAGCAGCGAGGGCTCACGGAAAGGAGAGGTTTAGAGAGACTGATTCTTCGACCTGCTCCGCACGAGTCGTTTAGGAATCATTTAGAAATGAGGTAAAATTAAAGCTATTTTTTGAGAAAACTAAACTGTTTTCTGACCTTGGATGCATGTAAACCTGTTTTAGGAGACTCATAAAACAATATGAACAAGCTTAAAACTGGCATAATAGGGGCACTTTAATATAAGACAAAAATAAATACAAACAAAATGGAGTTTGATCACAGTTAGGCTATATCCATGGGCGCTGCGGATAATCTGCGGAGCGGGTAATAAAAAAAAAAAGCATTTTGATTAGCGGGTGGATAAAATAAATCATAAATGATGCAACTATTAACTACATTTTTTAGAATCAATTTTTTTCATCAGGCAGACGATTTCATTTGTGTGTGTGTGTGTGTGTTCAGCTGATCGGGAAGTTGCAGTGACAGAAACGGTGACATTCCAGATAAAGTTTGAGAGTAAAGCCTGTGTTAATGCTACTGAGTAGGCTAATATGGCCAAAGAAGATATTTTGTTTTATGAATGTTCATTTAAAAGCAGCCCACTTTCAGTGTATTATGTTACTGTTACTCCTTACAGCTCCGACGAGGTTTTGTTCCGTCCTCCACGCGGTGCCAACTCACAAAAGACTATTTCTAGCCAAGCAGCTTGGAGAGCCGCTTTTGAAACATGCCGCGGCTGGCTGGTATAAACACAAGCACTGACTAGAGCGGCCGCAATCAGCTCCGGTGGCCGTGGAGCCGTAACGCGCCGCAGATGTGTGCAGTGACGCGCAGATCGTCCAGTGAAAAGATGACGTCCATTCATCATATCATCATGCAAAACATACACGACAAATAGTGATTTTTTCATTGTTTCTCGAAACGTCATAGCATTTCCACACTGGCGATGACATGACTGCGGTGCCGAATCATTTATGTCCCCACGCATCATGTACGTCCTCACGCGTTGAGGTCATCAAATTGCGATCGGTTCGTGAGAACGGCCAAGTGTGGTGAGTACCGATCGAGTCATAAAATGATTATCGGCAGATACCGATCTCTGGCCGATCTATCGGAGCATCCCTAAAGAAAAATAGTGTCATGTTATTCTGACGCATATTGTCATTTAAAAGGGAAGCACACACGGCTGCTGTATGTGTATGTGCAGTACTTCAGAGTCTAAGCACTGTGTTTTTTTTATTTGTTTTTTTTTATCAAAAAGCAAGGATGTAATACAAATAACATATTACCATGAAGAACAGTAGAATTAGACATTACACATCACATTAAACGTTAATTATGAGGAAAGACTGTACAAATTATAAATATTATTCACATTGCTTTCATGCTTTTCATTCCATAAAAAATCTCCAACTGTTACTTCGAATTGAAGTCATTCAAATATAATTTTTTTTAAATGACTGGTTTTATCATTGTAAGTGAGTCATATCCTCTGGACTTTTGAGTGCATTAATTGGATAGCATTATACTGCAGACAGAATTTGAGTTTAATCATAATAAACATGCTGAAATAAAAACAATGACATTCAAAAATGAAATCAAAACAGTGTATTCTGAATATTCCTCTGGCTGTAACATGAGCGGCGTGCAGCTGTTATGCAGACTGTGATCATAAAGATTTTGACATTATTACGCCAACAACTTTATTAATACACTGTGTTCTCAGGGTGACATCACATCCATTCCTGAACTGGCCGACTACGTGAAAGTCTTCAAGTGAGTTGAAAAATGTTGAGATTTATTGTTTTTGGTCTCATAAGCTTTAATTAGTGTAAGGCAAAAAAATTATAAAGCAAGGCCTTTTGTCCCATATATAGACTCTATGTATTAAGCTATTTAAAGTGTAAATGTTGTCATTTCCTCAACACTAGTGGAAACTAAATTAATTACAGTGTGTTTGTATAAGTGAGATGGGTCCGACGTGACAATATTAGCTCAGCCAGTGGTGTGAAAGTGGGGCAGTATTACCTGTCTGACACGAGATTTCCACTGGAAGTGGTTGAAATGCTAGTGGCAGAGAAATTACACACTACAGCTTATAATGTGCTTATGTTTTGCTATATTGAATATTGAAAGAACAGATGTCACAGAGCTGATCAGCAGTAGAGATGGGTCTTTTATCAAAGTGATTTCCCTAACTTTTGCTTGCACCTCAGACCAAAGAAACTCACTCTGAAAGGATACAAGCAGTACTGGTGCACGTTCAAGGACATCACAATCTCCTGCTACAAGAGCCGCGAGGAGGCCCACGGCACGCCGGCGCACCAGATGAACCTGAGAGGTGAATGGACGCTCTCAGAAACCGTGTTTGTTTACCACATCAGCACTGCATCTCATCTGCTGTTTCTCTGTAGGCTGTGAAGTCACACCCGATGTGAACATTTCCGGTCAGAAATTCAACATCAAGTTGCTAATTCCTGTAGCAGATGGTATGAATGAGATCTGGCTGCGGTGTGATACTGTGAGTAATGTTTTCATGGACACTTCTATTGATTGCCACACTTTATTGTGCAATAAATCACCTCACATTTTCACTTGACTTGAAACGGAAAAGTAGCATATTACTTGACTTCAAAAAGTAACTATACAAACTGATCAGGATTATTATGGTTAACTAAAACTAAAACCATAAAAAAAATGCGTTACTTGAAATAATTTGATTTATTTCAGTTAGTTGCCAAAGTAACATATGTGACCCTGGAGCACAAAACCAGTCTTAAGTCACTGGGGTATATTTGTAGCAATAGCCAAAAATACATTGTATGGGTCAAAATTATAGA
>JAFVLL020008874.1:35786-45806 GCA_021397915.2 Tor tambroides
TATATCAAAACTTAATTTTTGATTAGTAATATGCATGGCTAAGAACTTCATTTGGACAACTTTAAAGGCGATTTTCTCAATATTTTGATTTTTTTTTTGCACCCTCAGATTCCAGACTTTTTCCAGAAAATAGAAAAATAAAAAAACTAATTGAAAAACTATAATAGCGTCCCAGTGATACTAAATGAACACTGGCACTCAAGAGGATCAAACTGCTTTCCCTGTCCTTCAGGAGAAGCAGTACGCTCAGTGGATGGCGGCTTGCCGTTTGGCCTCCAAAGGGAAGACGATGGCAGATAGTTCCTACAACCTGGAGGTCCAGAACATTCTGTCCTTCCTGAAGATGCAGCACATGAATCCTGATCCTCAGGTCATAGAGGCCATCACCACCGACATCAACCCTGAGTGTCTGGTGTCTCCACGATACCTGAAGAAATACAAGAACAAGCAGGTAAATCAGTCTGCTGCTGCAGTACAGAATACAGACAGACACTGACAGCAGAGAGCTGAAGACAGGCAGGGAGACAGGTCAAGAGACTTATATACTAATACATAGTAATAAACAGCAATATGTTTACATGTATTTATTTACTAATGCATGCAAGTGAAGCAAAGTTAAAAGTTGACATTTTTGCTGCTGATTTTTAAATCAGGTTCAGTCTTAACACAGTCACAAAACTGACCTACTTGGTCTTTAGCTTCATCGACAAAAAAAGTACATTAAAATTATGATAATCACGATTTTAATGTTATATTAAAGCCACAATATGTAAGATTTTTTTTATTAAAATATCCAAAAACCACTAGAACAGTGTTATATATTTTGCTGACTTGTGTACTTACATAATCCAGAGAAATAAGCAATATTAACTAGTGACACGGTGTCCTTGCGTCGCCTGCCAATGATGTCATACATCCTCGATTTTCCAGTTGGAAACCCCAAAGACACTTTAGTATGTTATATTTTATTAATATTATTATTAATATGTTATAATAATATTTTATTAGACAGGTGACAAATGCACAGAGTAGCATTATGACAGAGCTTTCAACACTCAAATGTATCTAGTATGAGAAAACAGCACTGTTTTACCTCACATACGCACGACCAGAAGAAGTGGAAGAGGTCGACTGCGGAATAACAAAAGCTCTGCTGCTTTCAAGCCGTGTAATTAGCAATCGCTCCAGCGTCCTCGTTTCGCTTCCACTTTCAGCTCCACCCTGCTTCATACTACAGTGACCTTAATAAGTCTTTAATACATTAGCTCATCCATGGACATGATTGCATCGGCTGTGGGGATGAAGACAACAACTCCCATGATTCCACACTCAATCATGACTTCATCAATCTAGCCTTTGTTTCTCTGTTTTGAATATGCGCCCTCTAGCTGCGAAAACTTACATATTGTGCCTTTAAGGAAAAAAATATATTTTTAAGTATGCTTGTATTTACATGCATTTTTGTATTTTCTGACCTTAAGTATGAACCACATGAATTTGTGTAAATCGGTGGAAAAAATTACGTTTTCAAATTCAAAATACATGCATGGGTTGCTTGAAACAGCACTGCATGGCACCGTTGCGGTTGTGTGCAGAACACCCTTTTGTGTCTCAGCCAAGGTCCAAAATTAACACAAATGTGAGTAAAAACCTCTTTTGTGGAGTTGCAATTAAAGTAAATAACAGCACTGTGTTCATTTACACGTGAGCAGCTCACGATCCGGTGTTTTCAGCATCCCGAAGCAGCTCGGTTCACAGTAGATGCTGCTCCATATGAACTCATAATGCTCATTTTCATTTTACATTACATGATTTAAATATATATATATATATATTATGTATGCGTGTATAATAAAACACACACAATACACACACACACACACACACATTAGTGTTTTTAAGAATAGTTATATTGAAGAGTGAAAAAAATGGTTTTCAATTTTTCCTTAGCTGATCACATACCTAGATGATACTAAATAAACGTCAAATATTAAATACATATCACATTTTAAAAATCACCAAGTCCTACTTGGTACTAGTAAGAAAAAAATATTTACAAAAATGTAAAAAAAAAAAAAATTTAAAAAAATTTCTAGCACTGAAACACTCATTGTGATATGGATATGCAGTGTCCAGTGAAATTTCTCAGAATGATGTGGTTTTTGTTGTACTTGATTGAAAAACAAGAGTAAAGTGAAAGTATGTAGGGAGGGTGAGTGTGTGGGAGTCGACAGACGGCTCCTGTGTGCTGCTGCTGCTGGTGTCCTCTTACAGTGGCCCTGGCCTCAGTCCAGCTCCTCTGATGCTGGGGGATGGTGGGCTTCCTGTCCTCACATCTCACTCACTCCCCCAGCAGCTTATCGCTGGAAGAAACTTTGAGGAGCTGGGGTGGGGTCTTCAGAAACAGGCGGGAAAAAATACATGAAACAAGCTGTGCCTGGGAATGTGGAGAGGCAGCCTGGGAAGAAGACAGCAGTTTGTTTGTGAGAGTGACGTTAGAGTCCAGATGATTTCTGAATGCTTTTATCCATGCATTACGAGCTCAATTTCTTTTCTTCAGAGGCCTCCTCTGGGATTTTATTCCTAGAGGACGTGGGTCAGTAAGCACTGAACTTTGGGAAACAAGGATAGAGGACTTTCTCACTTCCAGACTCGACAAGACCAGGAAAGCGGATGTTGTCATCCAAATGGTGGGGGATTTCAGAGGTCTCTTTCAGTGGTTTAAACGTGCGTGGCGCCACCTTGTGGAGTCAAGGGTGTATAGTTTGGAGTGTGATGGAAACACATTTCAGGTTAATCATAAACTACAGCTCAGCCATGAACTTTAAACCCATTTTATATGTTTAAAAATGTTCTGATTTGTGCTCAGCACAAAATATGTCATTAAAGAGTATTTCTGTTTATTTCTTCTTTTTTTTGGAGCTTAATGGACAAATCAGAAGCTTGAAGTTTGAAAGTTTTTACTCAGAGAAGTCAAAGACAGACAAACCAATACAAACTACTTCTGACCCCATTAGAGTCCTCTACTGGTAGTTGATGGGCACTGTTATCGTGTTGCAGGCATGTTGTTGGATTTTGTTAGTATGCATTATCATTTTTTTAATATGTAACTGAGTGTTGCATAGTTTTACACATTGCTTACATTTTTTTTTTAGCACATGTTAGCACATATTTTAGCATGTTTCCAACATGTTTTAGCACGTTGCTGGTATGATTTATGTTGCTAGCATGTTTTTTTTGTTGTTGTTGTTTTTTTTTTTGCACATTTAGCATGTATGAGTTAATGTTCCTAGCATGCTTTAGAATATTTTAGCTTTAGCTTTACAATATTTTACAATAATAGCAAACAGTAACTCTTTTCTATAAGAGGCATTGTATGAAGCTTTTGACCCCCTCATTGAAAGCTTATGTGGAACAGTTTGTCAGATCAGTTAGAAAAGATAGAGAATACAGAGTTGGAACATCCTGAAGGTTTGTGCCAAGTTTGGTGGTCATAGCTTTATAATAAGCTTAGTAGATCAGCGTGTTGACTTTGACAAGCCAACATAATAAACCATTATTTTAAATGAGTCAGTCTGACATCAGTGCAAAAACAGCTTCCACTGGATTGTCCCAGCGAGGATGAATCTACAGTTCGATCACCCCAGTTTGCAGACTACAGTAGTCTTCTGCTTGGTTTCAGATCAACGGTATAGCAGGATCTCTGCTGGTTGACACATTTCTACATCTGCAGAATATATACAGTCAATCTGGACAGATCTAATGTGATCCCAGCGCAACGTGTTCCTCAGATCTCCCCTGTCCAGCTGATCCTCGTGATCCTCCCCTGCTGTATACTCACTTGCACACCCTGCCCTTTTCTCTCTCTGTACATTAACGGTTGTTTTGATTCTGTTATTCTGCTTGTTTGCTGCTTTATTCATTTATTTGCTTTTCCCTTGTTTCCTCTCCGTGTTCCTCTTCCTGTTTCCACCCTCCTCAGCCAGGCTTTGTCAGGGACTTGGTAAGTCACTCTTTGACAGCTGGTAAATGTCCATGACTCACTAACACTGGTGCTGTGTCTTACTCCAGAGATCCTTCCATTAACAACTTTACCATTTATAGCTCTAGCTCACCCCAAAGCTCACATTTCATCTGTTTCAACATTTAAGATCATGTTTTGTGTCACTGGTGTCTCCTCCAGGACAGCTATCTGCCTGAATGCTGTTAAAAGTCAAATTATGTTTAAGCTCTCATGTGGTGGATATTTTTAGAAATATTTAAATGAATACAGAAGCAGCTTGTAGTCTCATGACCTTGAGGCTTTTAATGTCATTAAAATGTAAAACTGTCAGCCCAATTATTTTTTATCAGTTTAAGCATGATTAGATCCCAAAATATATTCATTTACAGTTAATGTTTTGTTATATTGTTTTTAGATGCACAATGCAGTTTTCTACAGAGCCCCTAAAAAGACATGGTGATGGTAGAAAAACGGAGATGCGTTTACGTTCTCTCAAAACTTTTGCGTTCCCCTGAGAAATGTTCAATTTGTTTGCAAACCTTTGGCAATCCCCAGATAAACTTTGTGTTTGTTTGCAAAATGTTTATGGCAGAAAAAACTGCATGAATACAGTAGTTCTGCAAGAGATCGTAAAGTTTCTTGGGCGAATGTAATAGTTTAGCGAGAGAGCAATTGTTATGCAAGAGAATCTAAAGTTTAGCGAGAGAACGTGTAGTTTCTTGGGTGAATGTTGTAGTGCTGCGAGAGAATGTAAGATTTCTTGGCAAGTGCAATAGTTTAGCAAGAGAATGAAAATGTTCTGCGAGAAAATGTAAAGTTTAGCGAGAGAACGTGTAGTTTCTTGGGTGAATGTTATAGTTCTGCTAGAGAATGTAAGATTTCCTGGCAAACGCAATAGTTTTTTGTGCAAATGCGATAGTTTTGGAGGGGAATGCAAAGTTTCTTGGTCGAATGCAATAGTTTGCGAGACAACTCAAAGTTTTTCAGGAGGAAGCAGAATCATTCAAATATAATGCAGAAGCATTGAAAGATCATTTTTCCTCCCACCATGTCCTCTTAGGGGCTCTAGTTTCCACTATAATCAACACATTTGTCTTATAGTACATCTAAAATCTCATGGAAATCATTTTTCGAAAAGGGCTTCTGTTTCATTGACGGACCCTTTCAGGGAGTTTGTAGCTCTGATTGAAGCTTTCATGAGGCACGTAACTGATCTGCGGGAGACTCTTGTGACGTCACTCATTTCCATCTGATGTGAAAATGTTTCATGTTCTGGGGAAATAGGGACTAAACGACGGTAGCTGGGATTGCAATGGCTTCTGTGAATGTGTGTTATGCCGCATGTGTAACAGATCGTAAGCGTTGCTTGAATAAGAGGAGCGTCTGGTGTGTTCACTGTGATATTTGTGGTGATTGAATGCAGCGATATCATATTGACGTGTCTGGTGTTTCATTCTTCTCTGGGGTTGTTTTCTGATGACAGTGTGTCCATATGTGTTCACTCTGACCTTCTGCTGAAGTTATGATGGCTTATGGCACTTGTATATTAATGTTCACACATGCATCATTCTCAGATTTCCACCCGTATTCTGGAAGCCCATCAGAACGTGGCGCAGATGAGCCTCATCGAGGCCAAGATGCGCTTCATACAGGCCTGGCAGTCCTTGCCAGAGTTTGGAATCACCCATTTTCTTGCCAAGTGAGTGTCGCCTAAACCTAATGTTTCTGTCTCTCGGATATCTTGATTACATGTTTGTGTGCCAATTAAAATGTCCTTTTTAAAGTTCACAGTTAATTCACCTTCACCAAACCCATATCATTTACATTCTTCTGCAGAAACTACTGACTGATGCTTTCAAAATGTGATTTTTAACCCCCAACTGAGCTATAAATCACTGAAACCAGATCATTGAGACCAGATCAAGCAATTCTTTGGGAAGATCTAGCTCAAGAAATCATTTGTTCACAAATTGGACTGTGCTGCTTCTTGCATAAATTCTTATGGACATGCCAAGTAGAGTTACGTCAAGATTTTCAATGCATAACAACTTAATCTTCAGCCTTGCACAAATAGATGACATAGCTTTGGAAGGCTTATAAAGAATTGAAGTGCGGAAGTCATGTGGGCTACATTATTTACATGGGCTATATAATTTGTCGTTTTGTGCACCTTGAATGAAATTCATACAAGTTTGTTATGACATGAGGGTGAGTAAATGACAGAATCTACTTGTCAGTGTGAGCTGTCCCTTTAAGAAGTCATTTCCTCATATCTTCTCCTATATCTTTCATTTCTTCTCATTGTCTCCTCACAAAATCTGCTTGAATAAACACTGAGCCTGTAATTGTTACATTTCTTCACATTAGGTTCCAGGGAGGCAAGAAAGACGAGCTGATTGGCATCACCTACAACAGACTGATCCGTATGGACGCCAGCACAGGAGACGCCATCAAGACCTGGCGCTTCAGTAACATGAAGCAGTGGAATGTCAACTGGGAGATTAAGATGGTGAGATGTGTGGGTTTTTTTTTTTTTGGGATGTTGTTGACTCTTGACTGGTTATGTTGTTATGAGTGAGGCTCCATGTTAACCCTAAAACAGGCAAGAGTGGAAAATTATCAGCAAAAAATCATTTCATGACACTTTTTATATCATCTGGACTTAAGTAAAACATATTCAAAGGAATTTTTGTAATATTTGAGATATTTTGGGTTTGATATGAGTTGTATCTCCCAGTACACGTTGCCTCTTTAGGGTATAAAAAACAGCCCAAGTCATCAATAATTCTATGATTTATTTGATGCAAACAAATATGGGATATTCAAAATATGCTGCACGTATGACATGTCTAAGTGTCCTAAAATGGAGGCATAGACTTTTTTTTGTATTTTTACATTTTTTAACTGTCTCATCTTTATCCTCAGGGGTGGGCAATTTCAACCCTTGAGATCCACTGTCCTGCACGGTTTAGCGCCATCCCTAAACAATCATATAATGTGATTCATGTAACAAAATATCATTTTTTAATGTAATCCTGAATACTTTTGTCAGATTTTTTCAGATGTGTTTGATCAGGGTTGGAGCTAAACGCTGCAGGATGGTGGCTTTATAGGAGTAGGGTTGGACACCCCTGTTCTACCATAAAATTAGCTGTGTGAAACCCTGCAAGAGAAAAATCTAGTTAAAAATGCAAAGATATAGTCAACTAAATGTTATATTATCCGTTTTATATACAAATATTAACATTTGCACAATTTTTAAATGAATAGAAAGGGGACTGTGTACAGGGGGCCTAGAGGCCAGGAAGGCCTATAAGGCTCTTCCCTAAGGGCCCCGGGCCCTGGAATGCGATTTCTACTGAGGGGGATCTGCTCTCCTTGATGCGATTTATAACCCCCATCCACCCCAATTCTCTGAGATAATTTATCATCAAGGGGCACCCACTTGTATTTTATGTGACTTCTGTGTATTTTCTGTAACCCTACACCCCACCCCTCACACACACCACCCCATAATTCACAATAATGTAATAACCAGAACTGGGGGCACAATTTACCTTGTGACACCATTCATTGTCAATACTGAGGATAATCCTTTTTTTATACCCTAAACAGGCAATGTGTCTCAGGAGATACGCATATTTCAAAATGCGATTTAAAAAAAAAAAAAAAAAAAAACACGAACAGCATATGACTTAATTTTCTTTTTCAACATGTCAAGACAGTGTTCACAATTAATACTAACAGGTGTATTGCATTGTTTTGCTGAAAAAAGTAAGATTAATATACGTCTACTTTCTACATTTTCTGAATGTCCAGCCCCATGGGCAGCCGTGTTGGCTTTAGGTCAAACTGACAAAACGAGCACAGAAAATTTGAACCAAGAGATGTGACCCCCATACTCCAAACAACCTAAACTATGATAATGATAACAGTATTGGATGAAAAATTCTTCCTCGTGCCTTCTATAAGAGACTAGAGTATGCGTCTCGTGGTTGCCTGTTTTAGGGTTGACCGTTTCATCAGGTAAATGGCCTAATAACATAATACACCTTTATTGCAGTGGAATTGATTACCGGAAGTGCTCGTCGAAGCAGTGTATCGATTCTTCCAGTTATATATACTATTCAATGTGCTGTATTTACCTTGAATAAACGAATAAATGCCTGTTGAAATGGACGAAACGCAGACTCACTCTCTCCCGGCAAGTGGCGCTTATGAACAGCAATGATACCGTGCTTACCGCTGTAAACAAAGCAGAGCTGCACTTATGAACACTAATTTAATATGCATCGTTCAGAAGCAACATGAAAAGAAAAGGCCATCTAAACTTTTCTAAAGACAGTCAGTTCCCCTCAGAGATACATTCATATAAACTCCTACTCCGATTTGTTTGGCATCTCAACCGATTTGAATCGATTTTCAACTGGTTCATCATTACATCCCTACTGATGATCCATGCAGGAAATCGTGAAAACTGACGCAGTGTGTTGTTGTTTAAAATGAAAGCAGCCAGGTACGCTGCAGTAACACGGGCGAGAGAAGAAAGAACGACAGGATTCTCCCGTTAGTTTTGATTGCGGTGCGACGGGACCGGAAGTGACGACACACCGCTTCACTTAGTGGATGTAGGAAGCATGATAAAGGTCTGTTAAGGCCATTTGTAACTATGGCTCGTTCTGATTGCAGAAGTTCTGCTTGTCTTATCTGACATACTGTGATTCTGAGTCAAAAAATACTGTTTCCTTATACCGATAAGCACCATAGTAATACAGAAAGCCACATGATGAATCAGAGTTCAGTGGTCTGTCCATAAAACATGATGATGCACAGGGTCATAAACACAAAAACACTGTCAGGATAACACACATGACACTACAATAATGCAATAAACATTCACTAACAGAAAATATAATACCTAAGGTACATTATCGGAAACAAGCATGAGAAAAATTAAGATTACTTAAAATATAATATAATATATGGTTTAAAAAACATAGCATAACAGAATGAATTTGGAAAAAAAAAAAAAAGTAAATTATTATATAGTATAGTTGGATATAATGGCCCTCAATCAGAATTGTCTGGATTTTGGCTTTTTATAGTTAATGGTTGTGACATCTCTGCTATTGAGTGACAAAAATCCCTTGGGTTAGTGGCCTGACATGAAATAGTAGTCAGAAAAATCAAAGCTTTTGAAATGGAACAGTTTGTTGATCCTTTGCATGTCTTTTCTAAATATTAGGATTTTTGGCTCATAGTCTGATACGGTCAGACTAAAGAAGAAAAAAAACAGCTTGGAGATTAAACTTATTCAGAGACCCAAACTGAGCAAAAATATGCAACTTGGTGCAGATGCTGATATATATGTGACCCTGGAGCACAAAACCAGTCTTAAGTCGCTGGGGTATATTTGTATCAATAGCCAAAAATACACTGTATGGGTCAAAATTGAGTTTTCTTTTATGCCAAAAATCATTAGGATATTAAGTAAAGATCATGTTCCATGAAGATATTTAGTAAATTTCCTACTGTAAATATATCAAAACTTCATTTTTGATTATTAACATGCATTGCTAAGAACTTCATTTGGACTAATTTAAAGGCGATTTTCTCAGTATTTTGATTTTTTTGCACCCTCAGATTCCAGATTTTCAAATAGTTGTATCTCAGCAAAATATTGTCCTATCCTAACAAACCATCATCAATGGAAAGCTCATTTATTCAGCTTTCATATGATGTATAAAAATTGACCCTTATGACTGGTTTTGTGGTCCAGGGTTACATGTATGTACAAAAAAGTAACATGAAATTCTGCTGCTTGTAATGTAAATCAATGAGATCTTTATAACAGTACAGCAGATACTGACATAAAAATATATAAATATCAGTGGTCACTATATCTCCTATAATGTCTTAGTAAGATGAGATGTAAATGATCCAAACATATATTGCAATGCTGATTGAGAGATGAAGAAATAAAGGCTCCTCAGAAGATGTGAGATGAAGATCATTCC
>JAFVLL020008874.1:45905-50905 GCA_021397915.2 Tor tambroides
TTGTTTGCTGCTTTATTCATTTATTTGCTTTTCCCTTGTTTCCTCTCCGTGTTCCTCTTCCTGTTTCCACCCTCCTCAGCCAGGCTTTGTCAGGGACTTGGTAAGTCACTCTTTGACAGCTGGTAAATGTCCATGACTCACTAACACTGGTGCTGTGTCTTACTCCAGAGATCCTTCCATTAACAACTTTACCATTTATAGCTCTAGCTCACCCCAAAGCTCACATTTCATCTGTTTCAACATTTAAGATCATGTTTTGTGTCACTGGTGTCTCCTCCAGGACAGCTCTCAGCCTGAATGCTGTTAAAAGTCAAATTATGTTTAAGCTCTCATGTGGTGGATATTTTTAGAAATGTTCAAATGAATACAGCTTGTAGTCTCATGACTTTGAGGCTTATAATGTCATATTAATCTGTAAAATGGTCATCCCAGTTATCAGTTTTATCAGTTTAAGCATGATTATATCCCAAAATACATTACTATCATTTACAATTAATATTTTGTTATATTATTTTAGATGCACAATGCAGTTTTCTAAAGAGACCCTAAAAGGACATGGTGATGGTATAAAAAACTGAATTGGAGTTTACGTTCTTTCACAAAACTTTTGCGTTCCCCTGAGAAATTTTGAATTTGTTTGCAAACCTTCGGCACTCCCCAGATAAACTTTGCTTGCAAAACTTTTGTGGTGGAAATGATACGGTGTGAAGAATAGTTCGATTTCAGTTCTTTTGCAAGAGAATGCAGTGCGTAAAGCTTCGTAGGCGAATGCAATAGTTTTTCAAGAGAACACAAATGTTTTACATGAGAACATCAATGTCCTTGGGCGAAAACAATAGTTTTGTAAAAATATTTTCTCGTTTCTCGGGCAAATGTAGTTTTGAGAGAGAACTCAAATGTTTTGCGATAGTATGTAAAGTTTCGTAGGATAATGCAACAGTTCTGTGAGAAAACACAAATGTTTTGCAAGAGAACATAAAGTTTCATGGGCGAATACAATAGTTTTCCAAGAAAATGCAGATGTTTTGCAAGAGAACGTAAATATTCTTGGGCGAATGCAATAGTTTTGTGAGAGTGTAAAGTTTCTCGGGCAAATGTAGTAGTTTTGAGAGAGTACGCGAATGTTTTGCGATAGTATGTAATGTTTCATAGGCGAATACAATATTTTTGCGAGAAAACACAAATGTTTTGCAAGAGAATGTAAAGTTTCGTAGGTGAATGCAATAGTATTGCAAGATAATGCAAAGTTTCTCATACGAATGATATAGTTTTGCAAGAGAGCAATAGTTTTGTGAGAGAGCAAAGTTTCTTAAGGGGACGCAGTACTTTTGCTGACAAATGCAGAAGCATTGAAATTAAATTTTTCCTCCCATCTCTTTTTTTTTTTTTTTTTTTTTTTCCATTACCATGTCCTTTTAGGGGCTCCATAGTTTTCACTATAATCAACACATTGGTCTCATAGGATGTTTAAATTCTCATGGCAATAATTTTTTAAAAAGGACGTCTGTTTCATTGACGGACCCTTTCAGGGAGTTTGTAGCTGTGATAGCAGCTTTCATGAGGCATGAATCTGACCTTTGGGAGACTCCTGTGACTTCACTCATTTCCTTATGTGAAAACATTTCATGTTCTGGGGAAATAGGGACTGAATGACGGCGGCTGGGATTGCAATGGCTTCTGTGAATCTGTGTTATGCTGCATGTGTAACAGATCATAAGCGTTGCTTGAATAAGAGGAGCGTCTTTTGTGTTCACTGTGATATTTGTGGTGATTGAATACAGCAGTATCATATTGATGTGTCTGGTGTTTCATTCTTCTCTGGGGTTGTTTTTTCTGATGACAGTGTGTCCATGTGTTCACTCTGACCTTCTCCTTAAATTATGATGGCTTATAGCTCTTGTATATTAATGTTCACATATGCATTATCCTCAGATTTCGGCCCGTATTCTGGAAGCCCATCAGAACGTGGCGCAGATGAGCCTTATTGAGGCCAAGATGCGCTTCATACAGGCCTGGCAGTCCTTGCCAGAGTTTGGAATGACCCATTTTCTTGCCAAGTGAGTTTCTAAACCTGACATTTCGGCTTTTAGATATCTTGATTAAATGTTTGTGTGCCAATAAAAACATGTTCTTTTTAAAGTTCACAGTTCATTCTGGTTTTAACATAATTTAGTTACCATCATGCCGTTCCAAACCCATACGATTTCCTTTCTTCTGCGGGAAACAGTTGACTGATGCTTTCAAAATGTAATTTTAACTCCCAGCTGAGCTGTAAGTCACTGAAACCAGATCACTGAGTCAGCGAGTTGAACTCAACAACCAGATCAAGCAATTCTTTGTAAAGATCTGGCTCAAAAAATCATTGAATTCTCATGCACTTGCCAAGTAGAGTTAGGTCAAGATTTTCAATGAATAACAACCTAAATTTCATCCTTGCATAGATGTGATATAGCTTTAGAAGGCTTTAAAAGAATTCAAATGCACAAGTCATATGGGCTACATTATATGGTGCTTCTTCAGTGCCCATTCATTATAATTGCACTGACAAGAGTGACCAGCACAGGCTTCAGAATTAGTCTTGTTGTGCAACATGAAATTCATACAAGTTTCTAATGACATGAGGGTGAGTAAATGACAGAGTTTACATGTTAGGGTGAACTATCCCTTTAAGAAGTCATTTCCTCATATCTCCTGCACCTTTCATTTCTTCTCATTGTCTCCTCACAAAACGATAAACACTGAGCCTGTCTTTCTCTGTACTTCTGTTGGTCACTGGCATATTTCTTCAAACTAGATTCCAGGGAGGCAAGAAAGACGAGCTGATTGGCATCACCTACAACAGACTGATCCGTATGGACGCCAGCACAGGAGACGCCATCAAGACCTGGCGCTTCAGCAACATGAAACAGTGGAACGTCAACTGGGAGATTAAGATGGTGAGATGCTTTTTTTTTTTTTTTTTTTTTTTTTTGATGTTGACTGTTGCTAATGGTCATGTTGTTAAGAATGAGTCTCCATGTTAACTGTTTCATCAGGTAAATGGCCTAGTAACATAATTAAGGCCATTTGTAACTATGGCTTATGCTCGTTCTGATTGCAGAAGATGTGCTGGTCTTATCTGACATACTGTGATTCTGAGTCAAATAATACTATGTTTACATGTAAGCACCACATGATGAATCAGAGTTCAGTGGTCTGTCCATAAACCATGATGATGCACAGGGTCATAAACACAAAAACACCACCAGGATAACACACATAACACTACAATAATGCTCAAACATCTAATGTACATTATTGGTAACAAACATGAGAAGAATCAAGATTACTTCAAATATGATCATCATAATATAAAATAAAAAATATTATAAAATAATGGTGTGTGATATGTTTAGTTTTCCACTATAAATTATACAGTAGTTAAAAAAATTATATTTTTTTACCTGTAAAACCCAAACATTCAACAGTAATTTACCGTAAAATTACATATGTTATTTTTAACCAATTAACAGGCTTTTATTGTAGCATTTTAGTCTTTTTTTTTTTTTTTTTTTTTTAATTAAAAAAAATAAAGAAATAATTATAGACATTTGTTTCAGTGGCAGCTTTCAGTGAGCAGGACTTCTTAAAATCGACAAATTAGATTGATTGATTAAATAAATATAATTAGGTGTTGGATATAATGCAGCGTTTACTTTCAGTGCTACTGAGTGAGAAAATCCCTCGGGTTGTTGGCCTGATGTATGAATTAATAGTCAGAAAAATCGAAGTTTTCCTTTGCATATGTGTGTTTTCTGTTAAGTATTAGGATTTATGGCTCATAGTCTGAGATGGTGAGACTATAGAAGAGAAAAAACAGCTGTTTTATTCAGAGACTCAAACTGAGCAAAAATATGCAACTTGGTGCAGATGCTGATATTTATATATGGACAAAAATAACATGAAATTCTGATGCTTGTAATGTAAATGAATGCGATCTTTATAACAGTATAGCAGATACATAAAATTACATAAATATGAATCATCACTCTATATCTCTATTAATATGTCTTAGTAAGATGAGATTTAAATGATCCAAACGTATAATGCAATGATTGAGAGATGAAGAAATAGATGTGAGATGTTTTGGAGGCTTGGGAAGATGATTCCTCCGCTGAGGAACAGTGAAAGTAAAGCTTCTGGAAACAAGCGCTCCTCAAAAGATCCTGAAGATCAGATTTGAGACTAAAAAATGATTGATGGAGGATCAAGTAAAGCTTAGCTGCTTCAGTGCAGTAAGAGTTCATCTGGACGTTTACTGGAGAAAAACCAGTCAAGATTTGACAGCAGAAAGACACGAGAAGCAGCAGCTGAAGAATTACACTACGTGATAAAAACTCAACTATCAATCAGACCACAGAAGACATGCAATAGATTGTGTGTGACACATTTAACAGCAAGGTTTTGATCATGTCGATCATTTAGAGACCTGTAGACTTCGTAGGTTTAACATCTAAAAATCGACACGCATCTTGAACTCAACATCAGCGTCCGCTCTGTTCTCTCGGCAGGTGACGGTGGAGTTTGCGGACGAGCCCAGTCTGGCGTTCATCTGTGCCGAGGTGGACTGCAAAGTGGTGCACGAGTTCATCGGCGGCTACATCTTCCTGTCCACGCGTGCCAAGGACCAGAACGAGTCTCTAGACGAGGAGATGTTCTACAAGCTGACCAGCGGCTGGATCTGAGCGCCGCACCACTGCATTCTGATACTTTCACACCTCTTCCTCTTCTTTATCTCTCTTTTTAACCACTCCATCGTGGCCGCATCATAATTGTTTTGTTTTTTTTAATTCTGTTTATGCGCATGAACGCGTTCATAACACTAGCAGAAGTGCCGAGGAGGACATCCTGAGTCCGTGAAGCTCTGTTTCAGCAGAGCCGTTTACTGCTTCCCTCCAGAAGTCATTTGTTTGAGCTGACCGTTATATAAGTGATCTATATCTATGACCTTTGACCCTCAA